>JANZLH020000107.1:1455288-1465824 GCA_026770325.2 Erythroxylum fimbriatum
TTATATGTAAAATATTTAAAAATTATTGTTATTTCATATTAATTGTCATTATTATTTATTATTAAGATTTTTGAAAATATGGTTGATGTAAACAGTAAACTAGTAAAGTATACAATACAACTGTATAATATGGACTATTTTGTAATTTTTAAAAATTTTAGGAGCTATTTTATAAATTTAAAAAATTTTCCAGTACCGAGTACCGTTTCGGAAAATTTTTTAAATTTATAAAATAACTTCTAAAATTTGATACCGGTACAATTTCGTTTTAGAGCTCAACCTGATATCAAGCCCGGTACGGTATTCATAATATTGTCCTAAACTTAAACTCAATCAACTCAGAGTTAGACCGAACCCAATTTACTGACCTTAATTCCAACCACACATGTATACTAGTGTCCATTCAAACCAAACTCTAATGGAAGAAAAGTCTTACAACTTTATCATAATAACTATTACACTATTTTAAACATGTTAGAATAAAATCCATATATTATAGGCTTGGCAATAGGATCGGATGAGACTCGAGCCCACCCAAACCTAAGAATCTATATGGAAGCTCGAGCCTAGCTCGCGATTGAGATCGTCCACGATTTGATTAAGTTTAATTTTAAAAATTAAAAAACATTATTTTACTCAAAATAACGTCATTTTATTTTAAAAATTTTAAATTCAATCTAAAATAGGCTAAGTTGGTTGAACTTTGATCAATTCTAACTTGTTATTGACATCAAGGAGTAGCCTAACTGGTATACACTCCTTATTTAAGGCTCTCCTTTACAGGATACTCTCCTCACTTAAGGCTCTTCTTTATAGGAAGTCTTGAGTTCGAGTCACACCAAAGGAGGAGAAATGAGATATTTTTTTAATTGATGATCCTCTAGCTCTCTGGGTATACGCTCCTTGATCAGATCAATTACGGACGCCTTGCTTCCAGCGACAGGATAATAGTTGAAGCTATTAGGGAACCTGATATTGAACAGGATGACCAGTGATCAATTCGCAGTCGACCAATCAAGTATGTGACGGCTCTTTGTGCGCAGAAATATATAGGCTACGTAAGACCCTGAGAAATGTTGGAGTTCTAAATTTACCTCCTCTAAGACTCTTGAGGTGGAGTCTTAGAACTTAAGATTAGTCCGACTAAACTGGGATACCTCACGTAAATACAAATAAAAAAATCTAACTTGTCCATTAACTTTTGGTCAGGCCGGATCACGTCTGACAGAGTTTGCCAACCCAAACAAAGAAGAACGCGTCACTAAATCTAAGAAGAAACGTTCAAAATCCACTCAAGTCCTTTGAACGCTTCTTTGCTTAGACCATAGTATTAGTCTGATGGTATAGTGCTGTCATTACGGAGCAATTGTATGAAAATTTCATCTCATAGTGACAAAACTAATTAGGCATAGAAATAACCTTTTTTAAATAGAGATGATAAAATTAGTTCGGTCCGACTTAATTTAACACAAAATTAATTGGTTGACTTGAACTATTGAAACAAAATAATATTACTTTATTTATATTTATTAAAATAATCTCATTTTAATCACGGCTCTTTAAAATTGCTTGTTTGACTCAAGCTCGACCAAATTTCAATCAAGTTTAAATCACGAAAATAAAAAATCTAATGAATTATAGTCATTATTTAATTCAAAAGGTAAGTTCAACAATTTCCTTACATAGTTTAACTTTCACTTATTGCAAGATTTATAAAAATCTTTTTTTAAAATCGGATAGTTTAAATAGAGATATTGAATTAGTTCGATTTAACTCAATTTAGCTTAAAATTAACAGGTTGACTCGAATTTATTTTTTTTGGTATAAGAGGGAAAAAGAAACCGATTACACAACGAGTCTCGAGAAACAGATTCCTGACATATCCTCTAGGAGAAGTACATGACACGTAATAGGTTGACTCGAATTTTTAATTTTAAATTAAGATTGGATTGTTCGACTTGAATCTAACCAAATTTCAATTGAGCTTAAGCTTTGAAAATTAAAATGAATTGACGAACCATTGTATCACTAAATTTAAAAGATAATCTCAATTCCTAAAAAGTGACATTACACTTTGTATGATAATTTTTATATGAAAAATATAAAAAAAATCTTATATAGTATCGTTTTTATTAAAAAAAATTAATATCAACTTTTATCCAATGTTTGGTGTTGAATTGAAATGTTCTTAAATCTTAACCGTTGAAAACGATTGTTATATATCATAATTACTATAGTTGAATTCAAGCATTGTTGTCAACTCCAAAAGTAGTCAACGAAATAATATTTTTAATATTTATTTAAATTTCCACGCAATTCCCTTGAAAACGAAACAAGGGACGTGATAAACGAGCATGATTATGTGGAAGATAGATTAAGAAACTATAAATTTAAAAAGAGAATAATGTTTTATTCAACATCTTTGGTATTTTGATATTATAATTGTTATTTTCAATCTAATTTCATAGCATAATTTTATTTATAAATTATTATATATAATTCAAAAATTTTCATTATACAATTAAAAAATAATAAAAATGTTTAAATTTACATAAAAAAATAATTATAGATACAAAAGAAATCTTATTCGATTCAATCTTTTTCGGCCTATTTTTATTTTAAATTTGAATAGGTTTGGACAAAATGATATCATTTTGATAAATTAACTAATATTTTGAAAACCGAATCAGAAGTTAAACTAGAAAATAAGATATTTAAGGTTTAAAAGATTAAATCGGTATCATAATATCATAGAACCGGTTAAAGATTGAATAAAGTTCAAGAATTTGAAAAATGAATGAAGAAAACTATGCTTACCATTGAAAAATTATAAAGTTTAATTAAAAAAGAAAATTGTTAAATGAAAATTAATAAATTTATTTTAGTTTTTAACAACTAATTAGATTATGAAAACTGATTGATTAATTAATAAACTGATCAATTTTTAACAAAAAGATATTAAACTAAATTAAATCGAAAAGTTGAAAGTAAAACAAAAAAATTGATCGATTTAAAGTTTTCACTGTTAAACCGATCGAATCGGTTTAGTTTTTAAAACATTAAAATTTAATTTAAATTATTAACTAATTGCTCAATTATTTTTCACTTATTTAATAAAATGATGTCGTTTTGTTCATTCTAAGGTTCGATTAATTTAAATTCGGGTTAATTACAAAAAATCTAAAACTTGGCTCAATTTTTTGGTTCAATTTTATAATTATAGTCTGAATTTCAAAAAGTGACAATAAAATGCTCAAACTTTTAAAAATTTTCAATTATAACTCAAACTTCAAAAAGTGACAATAAAATATTCAAATTTTCAATTTTTTTCAATCATGATGTTACTATCACATGCTCTAAAAACTCTTAACTGTTAATATATGTTAGTTAAAATTAACACAACAAATGAAGATTAATGAAACGACATTTTTTAGTCGCATAATTAAAATAATGTCGTTGTTTAAAAATGACATCCCAACAACGTCACGAGGGGTGTTTTTACACCCGAGAAGGTCCGTTAAATGGACCTCATGTCCATTTAACGGACATATGTGACCAAAAACCTCCTCCAAAGCCTCTTCCAAGGTTCCTACACCCATTCTATCATCATATATACCCATAATCTCCTCAAATTCACTTCTTATAACATGAAACCACTTAATAGCATCACGAACATCAATTACATTTCATTAAATCTTCAACTTTCAACTCACTTCATTCATCATACCCAACTACATCTTATTCTTTCCAACTTTCTATCCTTTTTCCATAACATACATTGGTCCTAAGTACCAAACACTTCATACTCAAAATTCATCACTTCCAAGTTGGTGAATACACACATATACACCTCAAGTTAGCTCAAAATCATCCATACCCAATTCATATTCCATAACTGTTCATAGACACCCAAAATGGAACACAATCATATACATTCATCCACAATAGCTGCACTCAATTTCCTAACTTCATGTCCATATTTGGGACTCATAAAAACAACATTTAAAATCATTATCTTCATAAGAAATGCATCCAAATGCCTCTAGTTTAATCTTAACCAAAAATCACTTCAACTGAGCAACAATAGAAGCAGTTATGGCTAAACAAGTGGAGCATACTCAAGATCATGTTGCTACAAAATTTTCCAAATTTTCAAACTTTCCATCTTTACCTCTCACTCAACTTATACCTTCTTATACCTAGATCATCTTCTCCACTACATTTACCCATCATTCACTACTCAATTCAACTCAATCAAGTACTCACAAACAATTCATAATCTATAGTTTATCATTAACTAAAACAGAGCATATATATAACTATCCATTCATACACAATTTCTACACTCATCCAATCACCCCTTTAGAAATCATTCAATCTCTAAACCTCTATATACCCTTACATGCATTCTCACTCACCCTACACATCCCAAAAACAAGACATGAACATGAATTTGCATCACTCAAGACACATATACAAGCCTTGCAAAATCAAAACATCAAAACTCAAGTTACTCTTCATTTTAGCTTTAGTTAACCATACCTATGACACTAGAAGCACAACTTACTTGGTTAAGCTACCCAATCTTCAAGCTCTTCAAGAAAATCACCAATACCTAGCTTCAAACACCACTCACGATCATCATCCTTCAAAGGTGGTAGAGATAGGGTTTTATGGTGAGAATGAAAGAGAGAACAAGGTGACAAGGAAACAAGTAAGGGATGATAGAGCTAGGCTTGGAGTTGGAGAAGATTAGCATAAAGTGACATGGAGAGAGCTAAAACCGCGAAGAGAAGGAAGAAAGCAAGTCTAAATGGTCTTCCAAAGAGAGTGTCGTGAGACACATGCCAAAAGATCTAGAAAATGTATCCAAAAAGGTGGGTTAAAAGGCATGGCTTGGCAAGTGACACATGTCACTTGCCACATGTCCATATCCCAAGCCTTTCTCTTATATTTCACTTATTACACTAATCCATTCAGACCCAATTTCCAATAAATGACACTTGTCAATAATTCCTAAAGTCATGTATCAAAAATTCCATTGCTTTGACAGTAAAAATTTGTCTGTTACTTGGCATTTTTCCTAGTCTAAAAATTACCCCGAAAATTTTCAAAAAATTTTCCAAAAATTTTCCAAAAATTCTAAAACAACAATTTCACTCTCTAAATCAATTTTCAATACCATTAACCCAAAATTCTCAAAGCAATCACATTTATTAACAATTAGACCCGGAATGTCAATGAATGCATGTACAATTTATATTATGTGCAAGAATTCACTATTCATGTGCATGTGCACCTTAGGAAATGCATGAGCGTGAGATGTGTTATCCCAAGTTCTCTTGATCTCACATGTACCACATTTTTAGGGTTCTGACCCTTTGGATGGAAACGGGATGTTACATAATATGTAATAACGCAAGTGCACGGTGTAGCTATAACTACTGCTGGCAAATACACCGATATTCTATTATCTAGCCTAGGGATTAATTGTGGTTGAATAATAGAAACTAAAGTTAAGCAATTAAAATAACAAGTAGCATTAAAGAACAGAATTGATGAAACACTGAATTAATTACCAATATCAAATAATTAGTATCTAGGTGTCAAATCCCCCTAAACCCTTAATCGATTGATTGTTTGTTATGCAATTGTGTTGTTGATTAATTGGACCGTGGAGACTCCTAAGGTATATTAGTAGCTGACCTTGAGTCTACTAACATCTAATCCTAAAGATATTAATCGAATTACTAACATCTAATCCCACTATTAGATTTGACCCTAATCCGAAAGATTTTATGACATCCTATCTCTAAGGTTGCAATCAACTCTTTTCAATTATCATAGATCTATTCAAACATAGTATTTCTTAATCGCTGCGTATGAAATCAAAGTCTAATAAATCATATTAATAGACAATAATAAAACATATAATTGGATCGTAATAATCAAACAACTCAATTGCATTCAAAAAATAATCAAAACATGTTTTAATATCAAATAGGGTTCATCTAGCCTAAATACTAACAGAAAAATTAGTTATACATCGACGAACATGATATTAGATACATGTATATAGAAAATAGAATAGAAAACAATGGAAGTATAATTCTAAATCTTCCTAATTGTTCTCTTTGGAGTATTCTGACAACATAGACATCCGATCTTGCGTTCTAATAGATCTTGTGAATAAAAACTCCACGTCTTCGCTCCTTAAGCTCTAAATTACCCCTAGAATCACCTCTGCACTTTTCAGATTATGGCCTGCACATGGACAAAAGCAGACTGGCCTCCCCAACTTAAGTCTTCGAGGATTATTTCAGACTTTTAGGCTCGAGTAAAACCTAGTTTTTACCCTAATTAGAAAGACTACATAAGAGAAGAAAAATGACTTAGAAAGAGAGCCTCCATTTTCCCACTTTAGGAAAAAGCTAAAGAAGAGAAAGAAGGTGGAGCTTCAACTACTTCAATCTCCAATCCTCTAAGTTATCCTTTCTCTTTTCATCTTTTATTTCGTTCATTTAATGTATAGGATGGAATTGGTGATGATGAATCTTGGGTTAAGGATGTTCTATCTTCTTTTAGGGATTTATACTTGATTTAATGTTAATCTAGTTGCTTTTGTCATTAATGATCTTGGGTGTTGTGATTATTTGTTGTAATTGCATGATTTGGTAATAAATTGAGAGAGTGAACCGAATGAAAAATGATTAGGTTGGTTAATGAGAGTTAAACAATCTAATAGATCTCGTAAATAATCAAATCGATAATTATACGGAGAGATATCTAGTGTGACGACCTGGTCGTTTATTGGAATGCTTAATAACTAATTAGGTTATGGGTTGTTTTGTTAATTAAAAGATTACAAGCTTAGTAACTCAATTTAATTAGGGTTTATTATTTAGGGCTTGGTGATTACAACTCGAGAGAGACTAATCCACCCTTCAAAAGTTTAGGACTGACACCGCATTAACACAAAAGTAAGTTAGCATTGATGATAGGATAAATCCCCTTTCTCATAACTTGTTAATCTTCCTTGCTTGAATATCAATTGTTAATTGGTGGTGCTCAAATTTGATTTCTTGCATTAATTTAGAATTCTCATTTCAATCACTCTATATTCGGTTGTTTACTTTTTTGTTTAGTTTTTATTTTCATTTTAGTTTCACTTTTAGGCCTTGGACAAATTAGGATTCAATTAGTTCACTAATTTCTAATGGGATCAACACCTCATATAATACACTATGACCTGTGCGCATGAGGAAATATTGAGAGTCTTGCAAGATTAAAACTTGCTCAACACTTTAACCATGTGTTTCATAACCTACAAATAAGCTACCTTTTTATAAGCTTTCCACCCCCTTTCTCCTTTAGTTTACTCTTTTCAATTTATGGCTTCTTAAGTGGATCCTTGCGAGTGGAGTCCTGCAAAAGTTCTTTGCAAGATTTCTCCATGTTGATAGAGTCCAAAAATTTAAAGAGGATTTTTCTTAACATTAGAGACTTTAAATGTAACCCTCTTATTCCTTACTCTCAGAGTTAACTTACCTCCGTCAATGACTATAAGAGACTTGGCAGTAGCTAAGAATGGTCGCCTAAGGACAATGGGTATATCCAGATCTTCATCTATGTCCAAGATGGTAAAAATCTATAGGGAAGGTGAATTTGTCAACCTTAACAGGTACATCTCTGATGATGCCCCTAAGATGGTGGAGTGGTCTATTAACCATTTACACACACATCCTAGTTGGTGTTAATTCACATAATTCCATCTTTTGCATAAAGTGTAAGGCATAATATTTATGTTAGCCCCTAAGTTCCCAAAAGCCTTATCCACTTTGACACTATCGATAGTACAAAGAATATAAAAATTCCCTAGGTCAGTGTAACATACCACTTCCATAGAGCATATGCCCGAACACCCAGAGGATATTCAAGAACATACCCTATAAGAATAGCACGTTAGAATAGTCACAATAACTTATTATGGCATCACACATAACACAAGTATTCAAAATGGCCAAATCTCCTTATTATATTCACAAAATAAACTTACTTACATTGTATCATTACTATTCATATCCTTATATTCACATTACATAACATTTGAGAGTTTACAACTCCATAAAAAATGTTTAACATGAAATGAGAAGCTAAGCAAACACATCCTAACTAGACTCCTCAAATATCAGCTGACCAGACTTTTGAGTCATTCTTGTTCTCAAAATAACAATACTAGAATTCTACTTAGTTGCCTTAGAAGTTAGAACTCCCTTGTACCTGAAAATCAACGTTGCAATTTTGATGAGTTTGCGAACTCAGTGAGTGAACCATCATCGATGTGCTCACTCCAGACAAAACACAAATGTCAAGTATATAACCAATTTCACGAAGTGTAACACATCATCTAATATCAGATCCCACATCACATTTTGTTATATTTCAACAAGTATAAGTACAACATGTATATAAACAATCCATAACATTATTTCAGAACAGTCCATTAATTCATCTCAATCATTCATATGATTCATGTAAAGTTATATGCAAACGCACATATGACTCCGTTTTCATTTTACTTTGTTATAATCGAGCGCATATTTATTGTCCCGCATTTGTTGTAGATACCAGGCTCATTATTAACTGAGCCTATAGCACTTTGTGCACAATTCTTGAGCTTAAAGCTCTTTTTCATGTTGGTCACTCCGGTCACAACTCCTTTATCTTATCATCTAATGGAATGCATCAATTTAGATAATATGCTATCAATACTTTTCATTCAATTGCTCATATCATTTATCACATTCTTTGAACCTGAGTCCGACTTTCACATTCAGTTGAGTACACATACAATTTGAAACACTTCCATACACAGTCCCAAGTATCAAACTCTTCGGACCAACAATATCTAGAATCATAATAATTAGATAAGTAACAGTTCATTAACTGAAAGTTAACCAAAAATAATTCAATCATAGTGAGAAACATCTAGGTTAACTCACAGTACACTCCAGAAAAGTTATTACCTTGATGATCCGACAATGTCTGGATGTTAACAATCAACTTGTGCTTCTTTAGTCATGCAATACACACATATTTTACACATTACTAAGTTGATCAATCATATGATTATTCACTCATGCACATGTATATATGTCATGTTCAATGTATGCTCAATTGACTTTTCGGGTATGTATCCTTATCCATAAATCTTGACCATTCAAACATCATAGGTTGTACACATCTAGTTTGTAATTAGGTTTATATTTAAGTAAGTTTGATTACTCTAAATTCATCAATCATACATTCACCAACCTTTTCTAGCAATATATATTCACGCAATTTCCCAATTCTTATTTATTCATACCTAGTTCACATTATTCATATCCTATGAATATCATTTGCATTCATAAGAACAACTTCATTTCTTTAACACTAATAAATTCCAGATTTTAGACATATTGATTTCAAAACAATTTCCTTAAGTTAAATCATCAATTAACAACCTAAACTTATCAAACCCTTAACCAATTAATAAAACATCAATGTAGGTTCATTTCAGGTCTTAATCAAGTCCAAATACACCAAAGTAAAGTAACTTATCCTTAGTTGATTCAACAATCACACAAAATAGAAAATTTTCATTTCAAACCATTGCCCACAATAGTAGAGGACCTTCCCACGATCGCTGGATGAGTCAACCGAATGTTCACTCTCCATTTTCCTTCAATTTCTCCAGATTCTAACACCTTCCTACCAAATTCAAAACACCTTCATACCAAATTCAAAACATCTCCATATTAGTCCATTAATTATACCTCAATTATACATTAATTATACTTCAATTCCTCATCAATTCCATCTCTAATTCCAACTCAAAATCATTCAGTTGGTAGCTTATAAACTATTTATCTTTCATGCATACAAAAACAAAACAGAAACTTTCATTCACTTAATCTCATCATATATGTAGTCTTAGTTTTTTCCAAATTCAAGAACACTTCACTAGCACCTTTCTTTAGCATAAATTCACCTTCATTTAAGCTTTAAATCTCAACCTAAATCATCCATATAACAACCTATAACCTACGGTTCTCATGCATCAAAATCAAAATAGAAAAGTATCCAGTTCATGTATCATTTTTCCACACACTTAATCATCAACACTACATACTATCCATCCCAATTCAATCATCAGAAACTTTCTATTAAAACATGCCACAAAGATCAATACTTTAATTACTTGTTTAGCTCAAGTTCCACCTCAATTCATCAAGTCTACTTTGCCTTACATGTATGCAAGATCATCTCAAATACAAGGTGGGAATTGGATGGGTTTTCAAAAACAAGAAAATAGCAAGATGAAAGACAACAGCATATAGCTTTCTTGATGCAAAATCTTGTGAAGATTTTGGAGTGATGATGAACGAAATAACATCCAAATTTCATAGCTATGGGAGTGATCGCGGCTCGTCGTTCGATTTAAGAAAATCGATCCTTGGAAACCGGTCAAATAAATTTATACCAAGGATTGCA
>JANZLH020000107.1:1505539-1526503 GCA_026770325.2 Erythroxylum fimbriatum
ATATTTCAATATTTATATGTATTATTATTTTATTGTTAATAAATATTAATGATTAAGAATAGTAGTCAACTTAAATTGATGATATTTTGACCTTATTAACATTAAAGTTTTATGTATGTTTATCTTTTTATATTCAAAAAATATTTACTTTTCAAGATTTAAATTACCTACCATGTGTTTTTCAACAATATGTTTAAAACTTTGAAAACATTTTACAAGTTTTAGATACTCCATTATATTTTCATGAAATATTTGTATGAACGGAGGTGTATTATGTAAAAGAGGCATCATTAAAGAATCATTTGTATATAAATCCATATATTTAAATAAATTTATAGAGTTTGAATAAATTAATTCAAAATTATAATTATTTCAACTTTTGGCGAAGATTTAAAAAATTTGTCGCCAAAAGTCAAACTTTTTGCGACGATTACCTTTTGGTGACGAAAATTTTAAACCATCAAAAAGTCAACCCTTTTGCGAGTTCAATAAATGGTCGTCAAAGACATGCATTTAGCGATGATTCTATAAAACATCGTGAAAAGATAAGCTTCTGGCAGCGTTGTTAAAAATCGTCGCCAAAAGCTAACTTTTAAACGTAGCTAAGAGTCAACTTTCTTGTAGTGTATATCCAATCAAATGGTAGTGTCATGCAATAGATGAAAGGAAATTGAAATTTAAAGGGCACTCAAGTATGATGCCTTCATAAATGTGTTCGGCTTAAAAGCTTATGTTTGTATCAAACTTAATTTGTGTAGAAACATACATGAAGATAACCATCAATCATATATCGGATAGGTAGGCAATGGATTGAGATTAGGGATATAATGTAGAAATTATGAAATATCTAAGTCAAGAACGTTGATAGGAAAGCAAAGATGGTGATTCTTTTATTTTTAAGAGATTTGGAATATAATAATAGGTTGTAAAACATCATACTCGTAGATTATTGTATGAAAAATAATACACAAGTTGCCAAAAAAAAAAGATACATATTTCCTTACCCAATCAAACACCAGAGCGTAGATTTAGCTTCTTCTTTGCTTTATTTATTTATTTTTTTTGATGTAAACCATCCGGTTTCAGGCACCACGCAAGTGTTCGACTAATCCGGACTCGCCACGAGAGCTCGCACTAAACAATAAATGGCTAGCTACGAAGAACTTTCCATTCCCATGGGGGGGAGTCGAACTCCCCACCACATGGTTAAGGGGCGTAGGCGAGCTACCACCACGCCACTCCTATTGTTATAGTGGATGAAAGGTTTGAACTTTTCCTAGCACATTTCAATGTCATCATCGTCAAACCTAAATCCATCATGCTCTTGGTAAAAGGCATATACTAATCTATTCATTTCATGTTTGGTGGAGATCGTGATTTGGGGTCCTTAGGATTGGTAAGACCAGTTATAATTTATATAAAATTTAAAAGAGGATAAATGATCAAAGAACAGAGATATATTAGGACTCTTCAATACTTGATTTTTCAGGTGATTTATTCAGATTAAACAACACAAGTGCCTCTAAAACATGGAAGTCGTGAAAATCATATGCCGGCGATATATCCCTTCAACTACAAGGGTGAAGTCATTATCTACAATGACCATGTCTTTTCAAACAAGTTGGTTACTTCAAATTATGTATGATATTTCGTCTTGGTGGTCCCTTTGTGAGAAGGACTTGGTGATTTAACTAAATGATGATATTCGTGACACTGCTTTTCTATTTATTTCTGACTCTGCTGCTGTCTAATCTCTTTCCCTTCACGTCTCGGTTTCACGGAGGCATGAAATGATGCCTCCGGCTGTTTATCCGTAGCAGTATTCTAACAACCAAGAGCATCTGTTCAATTTTTATGGTGTTTTATTGTGTCTAGTAAATCTCAGCTATTCATTTAAACGAACCCCACCTAAATAAACATAAGACTCGCATAAATAAATGGCTGAAATTTACTGACACAATAAGACACCATAAAATTGGACAGAAGAATTAAACTCGTAATCTAAGGCCCCCCCACACGATACTGTTAATGGAACCATGCAATGTAAAGTATGTGAAACTGGTTGACATTTACACCAAAATATTAGTTTACGATTAATCTAAGCTGTTGATAATGTCATGAAGAGTTAAGGTCTCGTTTCCAGGTACATGGTTATTAAGAAGCAGCTTAGTTTGGAACCCAACAAGCAAATTCTATAGTTTGTCCGGAGAGAACAATCAAAGTTTGGTTCCAAGGTCCATATTTTGTTGGGCGTGCGTATTTTACAGCTCCAGAAATACTTCCAAACTGGCAAGAGAAAATTACAGGTGATGCATTGTATACGAATCTACGTATGCCTTCCCAGTGAATCAAGGAAGTAAAAGACTTTACTTTTACATTGGCGCCTGTCTAGCAATTGATGAAGTAAATCATATTATATAAGTTGATGGTTAGAAATTGGAGGAGAAATCTATGTTAGTAAAAGCCTGGAATACACCTCGTCTCGGAAGTGATTTCATGTCTAAAATTCCCGGGATAGAAGAATGAGAATGGAACGAGGTAAATTCGGATATGCCAAAAAAAGAGAATGACTGTGCTTGTCTCGATGAAAACCAAGGGTCGAGTCGAGAGCGAAATAAGAAACACATCAGACTACTCACCACTTGAAAAAGAACACAAAAAGAATACATAAATTCTTCCTTTAGTAAATTCCCAAGGGGCAAAAAACATTTCACTATTAGTAGTTGTACTAAAGCATTTACCTTACATAGTATCTGACAGATCATGCTAGATCTACACTTTTGAAAGTTGTTCCTCTGACTAAATTACATATCATGAACCTCCAACTGCACAAGGAAAGAATTCAAGAAAATATATGAGAAGAGTACACGTGTTGAATGAATCATTGGTACTTCAAAACCACTGTTTAACAACCCCCTTATATACTTAGGGAAAATTACTTATTGTCATCCAAGAAGGGAGAAACTTGGATAAGCCAATTTCAAGTCCTGAGGGTGATAAGTTCCCAAGTAAGTCTCTAAAGCAATGTTATATACATGGCAATAACATGTTTCTCCTATCAATGCACTGAAACAAGTTTATCCTGATGCTCTAAAAAAATCCAAGTTTTTGAATTATCATAAATATGATAGCCTACTCATACTTAACTAATCATCCCGATGCAATGCATACCTAGCTTAGGAGTAGGCCAGCAAGCCAAGTGTGTAAAAGAACTCGTACTCTGGCCTTAAGATTATCTCTGTGCTTGATCTGAACCTGAAGGTCCAACAGAAGGAGTAGCTGGAACACTGCTTGCTGACCCATTCTCAGCAGGTGGAGGCACACCCCATTTTCCTTCAGATTCAAGGGGCTCAAAGACATGAACCCCACCATCTGATAGTCCCAATGCAAACTGATTTGGTTCTTGTGGATGTGAAGCAATAACAAGCGGATGCACACTAGAGCTGTAATTCAATATACAGTAAGGTGTCAAAGTTTGGCCCATCAGTAAGAGTAAGTGACTAGTACCAAGTAAAACAGTAACAAACACTGGATGTGAATGCAGGGAAGACAAACACAACTTGATTTAAGATATGGTATGTGAGTTCATATAAAATGATATAATAGGTCAACATGTTTGCAAGGAGCATTTTAGAATATGTTTATTGTTGTTGGGATGTCGCCTTGGAGAAAAAGATATCAACAAGCATTCTATCCATCATTTCTTGATTCTCTGCATCTCTTCAAGAATACACCAAACAAGGTTGAAACAATTTAGACGTAGGGAGAACAACACTTCCATGAACAGAAACAGCCAAATGCCAATGTACTTCCATTATTACAGCAAAGTGTTTCCATCAGCAAAGCAGAGAGAGAAAATTTCAGATATTCAGTGTTTCACTTACGAAACTAAACACAAAATAACCAGAATGTCTATTGGTTGCTGTTATCAGAATTGACAAATTTTACACATAATATTGAAAGCTGATATGGAAACATACTATTCAAACAAACTCTGGATATATATCTAAATAGATTTGCATTAAACTAAAGACTAAGAATATTACCTGATGTTAGCTGGAAGATATGAAGAAGGATTTATTCGACAGCGCAGTCTTAGATTTAAGCTTGCAGCACTAAACACACAAACAGTTGCATCTAAGAAGCTGGCATACACCAAATGACTATCACAAGAGAACGTTGCATGAGAAATTGGTGCAGAAGACTCGCGCGGAACCCACTAACATCCAGAAAGCATCGAATAAGAACATGAAATTGAGATATTACTGCAACATACAGTGATTTAACACAAAAGGTACCTGCTTTACACACTCAAGCTTTGTAGTCTCATATATGGCGAGTTGAGTTTCATGTACAACTAGGAAGTGTATCTGGTCTTGATGAAATTGTACATGTGTGTCTGACTGTACCCCTGCAGTCCTTTCTATACACAAAGCTGGAAAAATGAAGGGTTAACTGTTAGAAATTTTTTTTGCATACTGGTTGCATCATTCAATAAATAAGAAGCAACAGAATAAT
Source organism: Erythroxylum fimbriatum (assembly GCA_026770325.2). Classification (NCBI taxonomy): domain Eukaryota; kingdom Viridiplantae; phylum Streptophyta; class Magnoliopsida; order Malpighiales; family Erythroxylaceae; genus Erythroxylum; species Erythroxylum fimbriatum. The sequence continues at coordinate 1,510,058 of JANZLH020000107.1, forward strand.
ACATTCAACTTTAGGAAAATTTAAGTTAGTCTGAACTACAGAGTTAATAGGTCCACAACTTTTTCCCAAAAAATAATTTACCTATAATCCTGGTGAAGCAGTAAACTACTTTAAAGCAATTAAGAACTAGAACAATAGGAGACATGGAAGTGATTAGCATCGATCAACGTATCTTTGAGAAAATAAATACAGATGTCAAGAGAGGCGCAAGTAACACTAAAGCAATAGGAAAAAATGATAGCACAATGACCATCTGATAACTGATGACTATAATTATTACCTGAGCATCGGCACCTGAAGAAACTAACACATTCAGCACATGAGAGAAGGCAAGTCCAGTAATCCTTTTAGAGTGACCCTTGAGCTTGCTCTTGACCTGTCTCATTGAAAACAGAATTATGTGTTGCTCCTCAAGAGAAATTGGAACAGGAAAACCTGCAGAGCAATTATACCTCATCTACTCGAACATTGTATATCTGGATTGTACAATCATCCATGCCAATTGCAATAATATTATTATCCTGAGGATGAAAAGCAAGGAATGTTGCTGCTGGAGGTGGAGGCATGAAAGTTGTCATCGTCTGCAATTTGCCAAAAGGAAAATGAGTTTTATTGGCTATTTTCATGTAAATAAACTTAAAACCAACAATATATGCACACCTTAAATGTCATCATATTGAAAAGAGAAATTTTTCCTCCTGATGCTGACATCACATAAGAATCATTTTTGGACAGTGCAAAGCAGGCCACAGCTTCTTCAGGATTGGTGTCGGTAACATCATTTGTCATTAAAATGCCACTTGTTGGCTGCCATAGTTGAGGTAAAAAACTGGCAGTAGCCTACAGGTATGAATACTAGAATGTTCAGATGCAATGCATCTTAAAACCTCACTGATACATAAGTCCCAAATTGTAAAAATTAAATTGCATGTCCCAATACCTTGCCACTAGCATTACGTTCGGTTCGCTGCCATGTCCACAGTAAATGAATTGCATTTGATGCTAATGCCAAAATAGCATTACCTGAATTTGTATAGATTAATCTTGATATCTGCAAAAAGGTTGGAAAGGAAGACAGCGAAAAATAGTTGTTAGCATATTGAAGAGGCAGAAGGTTGAAAAGGCTTAATTAGCAACATTGGTTCCATGAAAATAAATGGGAAGTTGCAGTGGATTTAATAGTTTATTATACCTTTGTTACTCTCATGTTCTCAGGAAGTCTCAAGGATCGGCATTGAGATGGTTCACTGATTTCAGTGAGCTTCCATATCTTTGATTTGTCATTGGGTTCCTCAGCTATGAACTTCACAATCATTCCCTTAGGCGTCAATAATCTAATTCAGCCACAAAACTAAACACCATACACTAACATCAGAAAGCTAGACATGGACTGAAATATAAGCCGTATCACCACCAAAGCCTAAGCGTTCAAGAAATGTTTACCTTCTCAATAAGGACCCGATCACCAACGCCAATAGTAGGGCTCATGGAAGAGGACGTGATGTATCAAATCTTAGAAAAAGTAGACCACAAAAGCGGCAGAACAAAAAGTTTCATAAACCCATCGAATCCAGGCCATCGGAGAAACCCCCAGCTCTGACACGACATCCATTGTACGGAAATGAAAGTCATAAGGAACTGAAGCAGCGCCGAAGGTCTCAGGCAACTCATTTACGGGTCTAAGTGGAGAAGGTAAGTCTTCAGGATACCAACTTTATGGATGAAAACCATAGGGGCAGACTTAAAAGAAGGAGCTTCAGACGTGAAGCCAGTGTATTGAGGAGAAGGAATTACCTCAAAGCACATGCGAGGGATAGAGGGCAGCAAGAGAAGTCTAATGGTAGTATATGCATTGACCAAATAGTCTCTTTCTTACCGAGTAAAGATTCCTCCGAGCTACTCGTCTCCAATCAACCAAAACCCAGATCTCCAAATCCTCAAAAGTCTTCAAAGTTCCTGTTTGCTTAAAGTGCAAATCAAGCCTTAAAATCCCAGAGTATGGAGACAGAGTAACCTAAATTGCTAAATCACAATCCCACCATTCAAACGACTTGGATCACAAAGACATCATGAACTCGCTGTAGCTTGCTCTTGTTGGCAAAGGGTTGCAAACCGTAGGTGGGTAGTTGATGGAGAGAGAGTATCTTTGTTTGTGTGTTTTGTTGGTAAAGAAAGTGTTGGATAACGGGGTAAAAGGGATGTGAAGAAGAGAGGCAAAAAGGATGGAAAGAGCTGAGAGCAAGATCGAAGAAGTAAAGCGGGCAGCAAAATTAAAAGAAGGCTTGGCTTAGGTGAGCTTGAAGCCGAGACGCAACGCTTGTTTTAATAAAAACGTCGACGTTTTAAGTGTGGAACAGAGTAGGAGCAGGGTTAGTGGCACAGATGATCTGATGCCCTATAAAAACCCACCAAAACTGGCTGGTTTTGTTTGCTCAAATCTTAAAATCTAATCTCAACATCTTTACCATTTCTAGTTCTTGGTGGTCGTTAATGGCGTTGAAAAGGCCGTCTTTTGATGACGGCGAGGATGGTTCTAGGATTCAAGGTGAAGATACCAAGAGGTTTAAGAAGTAGGTGGTTTCTTTCGGCTCTTTGTGTGTACATAGAAGAACCATTGAAGTTGTTGCTTCTTGTGTTCTTTTGAGCTGATCTTGTACTACATATAGTCTCTTGTATGCTGAGTTTTTGTCTTTTGCGGTTTTGTTAGAGATGTGACGGGACTCCTTTCGCTCACTGAATTGGCTTCTGGAGTGGAGCCTTTATTTCGAAGAATTGTAAGTACTCCTTTAAACTTTACCTTACATGATCGTTCATCTCTTGTTCAATTCAGCTTTATGTTCTTGTACATTTTCTTCTGTTATTTAGGCTACTCGGTAACATAAAATGGCTATTTGGTTATGTGAATTCAAATTTAGCAGCACCTTTTGAAATATTCAAGATTTACTGTTCCTTTTTCCTTTTTCCTTTTATCGTTTACTTGCGGTTTCTTTTTATAAAATAAAGAAACTTCCCCTTTTTCTGAGTCAGCTCCATTCCATGTTTTTCCAATTGTTAAAGAATTCTTTCAGCCATTTACCGACCTCAGGCTTTATAGGACATTAGGAACAATTTGTTTATATAGTTTCGACTTAATTAGTTGCTCCTAATTGCCAACGTTTGGATGTTTTTGATTCCCCAAAACTTAAGACAATCTCAGGAAAGCCTCCCAATGGGCGTGTTTGATTCTGTAACTAAATGCTTGTTCTGCTGCTTCATCTGTGGTCAGATTCGAGAAGAGATGGAAAAGTATACTGCAACCATTCTTCAACCATCGTCTAGGTTCCTTTCTTTTCTCTATAGCTTGTTATTTTTGGGGGATCTGTCAAAAGGATCAACCTTTGATCTTCTTGTTGCAGACCCCCGTTTCATCAGAGTGAGACATCTGGAGGAGCAGACTTTTTGCTGTACTTTGTCAACAAACTACCCTCTACCATATATACTGGTAGTAGGATTGAAGCTGACAATGGTGAACGGATCAAAATCAAGCTGATGGATGCCAGAACTAAGACCATTGTCACATTCGGTCCCCTGTCTTCAATGAAGATAGAGCTCCTGGTACTTGATGGTGACTTTGGTTCTGACGACCCAGAAAATTGGACTGAAAACGAATTCAAATCCAGCATCATCCGTGAAAGAGATGGCAGAAGGCCGTTGATTACTGGAGAGCGTTTTATTGCCTTAAAAAATGGTGTTGCTCAAGTGACTGACTTGATTTTCACTGATAATTCTAGTTGGCAAAGAAGTAGAAAATTTCGGTTGGGAGCTAAACAAGGTCAAAAAATTTCTGGAGAAGTCAAGATCAGGGAGGGTAGAAGTGAAGCTTTTATGGTGAAGGACCAAAGAGGAGCTTGTACGTTAGCAATTTATTATCTTTTTACTTCCTAGTTATCAGCGTTGCAAGACAAATTTGTAAAGCTGAGATGGTTACAGATAATGCTTAAAGTTGATTGCATTACTACCGACCTGTTGTCAAAACTATGGTAGAGGCTAACTGTTGGTTTCTTCTTTCAGCGTATCAGAAACGCCACCCTCCTCACCTGGATGATGAGGTTTGGAGATTGGAAAAGATAGGAAAAGATGGTCCAAATCACACACGCTTGGCCTCGAGTGGGATTCACACCGTCAAGGACTTTCTGCAATTACATTCTACTGATCCATCAAAATTACGCAGCGTTAGCACATGTCCTTGCCTTTATTGTTCTATAGCTTCTTTTTATTTTACGTTGTTCAATTTCAACAACATTAAATTTTGTTACTGGGGGACTGCAGATACTTGAAAATGGAGTCACAAACAGGACATGGCGTGTAATCATCGAACACGCAAGTTCCTGTGTTCTAGAAGATGGCCAATTCTACGCCTACTTTGAAGCTGGCATTAGTCTTCTCTTCAATTCCGTCTACAAAGTTGTACGAGCAGCGTTTGATGGACAGAACTATGAGCCTCTAGATAAGCTGACCCCTCCTCAAAAGGCAAGTGTCTTGTTGAGGTGTCTGAAAGAACTAATATATCATTGTCTTTAATCTCCAGCTCTGGTTCAATATACGCCAATTAAGTTCAACTATATTTTCTTTTCTCCCAATTAACAGGTTTTGGTTGAAAACTCCAAGAGGCAAGCTTACAAGAATGTCGACAACTTCACTCCTATCAATTCGCAAGCAATTTTTGGGCCTTCTGCCCCCCTGATAAGCCCACAAGTTGAAGCATTCGAGATCCCTACTGTAGGCCGAGGCATAGAAATTCCTGGTACGGACTTCTAAATACACCAATTTGAGTGAAAATGAACCCATATCGATCTCTTTATACATTTATTAGCTGACTCTTAACTGCTGCCTTGATTCCTACTTTTACAGATAAAGCACAAATGCAGCTGGATTTCAACACCCAACCAAGTACGAAACCATATTCCTTTGAAATAGGAAGTAGCAGTCAGTTCCAAATTCCTCTGCATAGTAGCCCTATGCAAATGTTTCCTCCCGTGCTTAAGAACAGCTTCAAACTTGGAGATGTTTTCCCTCTTCCCTACCCAGGAGATAATAGCTTCTCTCCCAATGATTTACAATGGCCGTTCCTGATAAGTGGTCTAATGACTGATGAAGATATATGCCGTGTCCAAGCATCAACCTGGGGACAAGGTGGTACTAGTGCTTTTCTTCCAAGTTCCAACTCACGGGACTGATGATGAGATAGACCTCTTTTCTACCTTCCGAAGCCAAAGTGTGCATATGTCAAGGATTAGAAAACCTAAAACAAGGTGGTGTCAGCTTCGGGCTGTCATGAGATGGGGCTCGGTAAGGCGAAATGTGGCTCACAGAAGAATGTTGAACGAATTATGTGTGTAAATTACTAGACATGTAGGAACCAAAGCAAGTCAAGTTTTTTAGGAGATGAGCTCTCCAAAGTGCATAAGAGCTAGGATTGAAAGTTGGGGTCCTTAATCCGTGCCTACGACCGCAGGCCAATCCTCTAGATTAGCAGATTCCTCCCGATATTGTCTAGCCTTTCTTGCAAGTTGAAGGTACCTGACCTGAGTGTGTTTCTTGCGAAGTCTTGTAGGTGTAGGCTCCCCGGTATTCTTTGATATCTCCTGCTTGTAAAAGATCAAGGTTTTGTACAGGAAGGGTTCAAACGGTTACACGAATCGTTAGTTTCATTTTCTTCTGATTCTGTGTTATTTAGCACCTGCAGTTATATTTCTTAGTCACTCTCTTATGATAAACTGTTAGCCTTTCATATAATGATGGGTGGAACTTTTGATCAACTATTATGGGTGTCTGCAAATGCTCTTCTATGATAATTACCAAATAATAATCCTATAGTTAATCTCTCAAGGGGAAAAAGCAATTTTAATAGCCAAAGTACACAAAATAGCTTTCATAGTATTTTAGGAATCCCTTTGTTGCTTTCTACAGTCTCATAAAAAAAAAAAATCCTATTTTGAATATATACTTTTTTACATCTTATCATTTTTTACTCCAAAGAATTAGGATTAATTATTAAAAGATACACTAACCATTAGGGCATCAATTTTGAAGATGTTTTCATTGAAATACAAGATCCGAGTTCATCCTAACAAATCAAGTTATACAATATTTTTATCTAGAGTTCCTTATAATGATGAATTTTATTTTATCTATTTATTTGTGTTAGTCCAAACATGATTTTTAACTAAATATTTTATATGTTTAAATATGAACAATCCTAGTTGTTATCTTTGTATAGATTGGTTCAACTTTATTTATTATATAGGATCTAAATCTACAAAATATCTTTGATCATTCTTGATATATATTTACGCATACCAACATTTAAATTTGATTATAGTTCACATTTCGAGATAACTTACTAGCGAATGGACTATGATTTAGATATTTGAGGTTGAATGAGGTACTAAAGATAAACTTACACAATCTCTCTAATGTTAGGGTGAAACTGTTCATAGAAGTTTACAGAACTTAATGCATTCGAAGGGGTGTTGACTTGGTAGTGATACGTGTTAACCAACTGGAGAATAGGATAAATGCAGCTCAACGATTGCACCAAAATGGTTTGGTCTAGCTCAACCAAGATTTTCTGTCCAATTTTTATGGTGTCTTATTGTGTCCAGCGAATCTTAACTATTCATTTAAGCAGGCTCCACCTAAATAAACGTAGGACCCGCATAAATAAATGGTTGAGATTCAATGGACACAATAAAACATCATAAAATTGGACAGAGGAATTAGACTCAGTCTAGCCTGCTTTGGGCAGATGTTTAAAGACTAACTTCTTATGAGACTCATTAGTAATATGTCATCATTGTTGTGCCTCCGTATATGTTTGTCATCATCGGCATTGATATATGTTTTATACTTAGCCCCCTTCAAGCTGTAATTTTTTTTTTCATAATTATTCCTAATTTGTTTCATACTTGACCACGTCTAGCAATATATTTTTCTTGCATAATTATTCCAAGTTTGGTTCATACTTGCCCCTTCAAGCGATATATATTTCTTTCCTTTGTTTCTTCGTTATGATGTATGACATTAATTTTTATGGTGATTTGGCTCAAAAAATAAAAATTAACGTACTTTTTATTATAATAACATAGCGTAATTTTATATCTATACCAAACGAAAGATTTATTTAAACCGTTTTCCGATTTTTTCTTGGATTAGTCGTTTGTAAACTTGGTCACAAGGCACCATTTTCATTGAATCGTATTCAAGAATTTGTGCTTGATGCTCTGTCCAGCATCATAAAAAGCATCTATCAACAATTGCCTCAAGACTCCAAATTTTCCTTTAACATGGGCTTTCGACATTTTGGATTAACCCATTACAAATTTGTACAGCCCTAATATGGACAGTATACCACCAAAAGTTCACTTAATATTCCTCGCAACTATAAGCCAAAATTAAATTCGGGATTTTGTAACTCAAGGAGTGTAATTGAATAGCAAGAACTCATCTATCTTTAATCAAAAGTCAGAGGTTCGATCTTTAACTTTAAATATAGAGCAGCCTTAAATCTTTGAGCCAACTATCCCACCCTGTGAGGTGCTTACAAACTAATAAGGGGATTAATCACTGGGTCCGCCGGTGGATACCCTGATCTAAGACAAAAAAAAAAAAAACAAAATTTTGTAAATGCCATAGTCCATATAACGTGTACAAACAACGTTGAGTATAATACAGTGGCAACTAGGACAATACTCATCAACAAAGACTGCCACGTTTTTCATAGTTTCCAATCCAGGGATAAGCACCACTCAACGAGATTTTGGTTTATCAACTTATTAAATCAAGTGATAAACCACGCTCATTATGCAATCAAACTCTTAAATCTCTCCGTACCAATTTCAATCCGGCCGTCAACTAATGCCAGTCCAGCATGTTTCAAATGCTATGAGTAGACCCGTGAGAGAGCAACCTTGACACCAGGACACCTCAACCCTTGACAACCATTGCCCCACACCCGATATGGACTCGAATAGCAGAACCGGCTAGTATTCCTGCATCCAAAAGTTCAAAACAATATCTCACATGCTTTAAATTCTATTTGTATGGTAAGAACATGATCCAGGGAATTGAGTCATTTGCTTACATTTAGGTGAAATTGAATCCACCCGAAGGAACTGTTGGAACCTCATTTCCACCAAATCGGAACTCAGATTGGGGAGCATCCACTGATGGAATTGTTTCGTCCTCTTCCTCTAACCAATATGTCTCAAGAATCTTCACTGCTTTCTCATAAATCTCTGTGTTGTCGTGAGACTGCAGATTCTCGATTTTCTCCAAGCCCTCAGCATCATCAATCATTTGAGCATAAAGGTTTATACCTCCAGTATTGCCCAAATTCTTGTCAGCTTCTCCTACCTTCAAGATGTTTTCAAGCCCTTCTAAACAGACTGTCACCATTCTTGGATCAGGGCAGATGAGAAGATCACATAAAGGTTTAATACAACCTTGGCTAACAAGATACCTGAAACGTATATACACCCAGATTTAACATTCTGATTTGGTCTTACATCAATTTATCAGATATTCTAAAAGCATGTTTGACAAGAAATTGGATTCCTTTTACTTGATTTGCTCATGAGTACCGCCAGATGTAGCATTTGAGATGGCCCATGCAGCCTCCTTCTTAACGTCAAACTCAGCATTTTGAAGCAGTTGAACCAGCGGGCCAACAATGTTAGCCTCAATTACAGCCTGCAAGTGTTTGTACAAGAAGGATGCTCAGTTACTAGAACCATAATCATTTGAATCAAATTCAAGCAAAATGGAAAAGCCAACAAGAAGAGAATTGGTACCTGAATTTGGTCCTTATTTCCAGCTGTAATATTAGATATAGTCCAGCAAGCTTCTTTCTTGATGCTCTTTTTATAATTATTGGTTAACAAGTTCAAAAGGCACGATAGTGCTTGGTGATTGATGATACACTAGTTTGAAAAAAACAGAGCTCATAAGAACTCACAGATCATGGAAAAGCTAGTTTCAATGGATATCTAAATAATACATTGAAGGCAGAAAAACATAGATGTATTGCTTCACTAATAAATCAGAAGCAAAAAGAGAGCCCAAGTTACAAGCTTATATCCACTGCTCAGTACAAATTTGTTCATATGTATGCATGCATGTCAGGGACGTCCTCCAGGCAACTGAATCCATATAATTTTGTGCCTAACCTTCGTAAGATATTATTTGGCTTACATATGTAAACGTCTAAAAAGATTAACAGAAGCTAGAAATAAAATTTTGTCAGCCAATGCTCCCCATCAGATATAGATTACACAATATAAAAATAGAAAAGAATTTGCCTGTGATTACAAACATGAATACACAAGCAAGTGAAAAAACAAAAACTTAATGATGCCCAGTACCTGAGTCTGCATATCATCACCAGTGACAATATTTCCAACAGTGCGAAGTGCAGGAATGAGAACTGATGTAGATGGATGCCTGACTTGACATACGTTAAAACAATTCAGGCTTTGATAACAGCATGCTACATAACCAATTTCAAGAAAGCTAGTGTAACAAAAATTTTGACTTACAGTAAAAGCTCAACTAGCCGTGGGCATACACCCGCTTCAACTACAGCTTGAATTTTGTCATTTGTACCATCAGAAAGATAAGATAGCGCCCAGCATGCGTCAGTTAAGACTTCTTCATCATTAAAATGAATAAGACGGGCAAGAGCTGGAAGTGCAGGCTGAACCTATTGATATTGATATCAAAAACTAAGAGACATGAACACTATTAACCAAAAATGAACATGACACATGTCAAAGATGTTTTAAATATCAAGTCCAACAGCAAACGGAAGTAAGACATCTGATTGACAAACCTGATCAAAAGGAGGCTGTGGCTTGCCTCGACAGAAGTTTGCAAGAGTCCATGTAGCATTTCTGAGCATAGAGAGTTTGGCATGCTCAGTCAATTGTGCCAGTAAAGGGAGCAAAGTTCCATGGCCAAGGACAAGATCACGACATCTAGGAGAATCACCAGCAACATTACCCAGAGCCCACACTGCCTGCATATGGGAGAATAAAGATATTATAAAAGGTCATAAAGTATTACAGCTTTCATAATACCTGAATTAGTAACTTCGTATTAAGCCCATCCATTTAGAGATGTCAATGGGCCGGGCCATGCCCATGGCCCTGTTGGAAGTAACAATCAGGCCACGGGCCGGGCCAAGATCAGGCCAGGCCGGGCCCTTTTTGACATCTCTACATCCATTCACACTTCATAAGCAGAACTACAATGATGAAAATGTAGCAACAACGGTGCACAATCTGTCCCCCTACCTGCTCACGAACATCATCACTTGTCGAACCAAGAAGCTTTACAAAAGTGGGAATGGCACCATGGTCTATTACCACTTTAGTGTGTTCAGATGTTCCAGAAGCAATATTTGTTAATGCCCAAGCTGCTTCAAACTGCATAGTTTTTGAACTGCTCAGAAACCTATGAACCCAATGATGAAAACGTAAGAACAAATGCAACTATGCATTCACAAAACCTGAAGATGCGGGAAATCCTCCCTCATCAGAAATTCAACAAACCGAGGAACGACACCAGCTCGTATAACTTCCTCAATTGGAGGGCTCCGCTCTACATCAGGGTAAACAGGATGTAGTGTTTCTTTATGCACTCAACGTGCACAATTAACTCCACAAATATAAACAAGTAAAAGAAATTCTCACCTAGAGAAAGCAATTTCCTAAATTGAGTGGTGGCCTCAAGCTGCAAATGACTATCATCAGACCAAACCCCAGCAACCATTGATGGCAGATGCTCCAACTGCGGACAAGAAGTCAACATAAAAAATCAAGAAAAAGAGAAAAACAATGGAGAACAATATTGGCTCTGTTGCCCATCCAGCGGGACTAATAGCAACAATTTACATAATTTTTATAAAAGAGAAAATATGCAAAAATTACAACAGAAGTGGCATATCATGAAAAACTAAATGTTATGAGTTATGCTCTAAAAATTTACTTAAATTTCAAATGAATGGGATGGGGTTATATATAGGCTGGCATTACCCCATATCCTGTAAACCAGTCTCTGTACATATGGATTAGAAAAAAGAGAGAAACAAAATGGCCAATACACCCATCCAGCCTGAAGATCTCAGTCCAATATTAGCAAAACAATTTCGATGGCAGAGTTGCATTGGATAGTTAAGAAAAAGAAAAAGAGGCCCCTTAAGGGATAGTTCAATTGGTTTAAGGAGTTTCCTAATAATCTACAAGTGTTTGATGTCCTGGGTTCGAGTCAGATTAACTTTGCAGGTTTGTTACATGCTACAAATTCTTGGATCCTAAGAGTTTGGACCTCCAAAGTCTTGGCTTGGTAAGTGACTTTCCCTGAACACGTAGTTTACAAATTATAACGTGCACTCGAGTATTTAATATGCACCCAAAAAATAAAAGCTATGAGTTCTCTCGTTACAGAAAACAAACAAAAAGAAGCAGCAAGAAAAGCTAATTGGCAACAAAATATGTGTCCCTTCTCATTACATTCACCAAGACAACCTACTCTCCCTAGAGCTTTTAAGTGCTAGAGATTCTTGAGACTTAAGAGTCTACGCCTCCAAACGGTCACTTAGGCTAAATTTGTTGTTTGACTGGTTAAGTGACTTACCCGGAACATATAATTTACAAGTTAACATGCTCTAAGAGTTTATTGTACACCAAAGATTAGCAACTGTGTCTCTTCTCTATACACTCCCCAAGACAATCTAGTCCCCCTAAAACATTTAAGGCTAAAGATTCTTGGACCTTAAGAGTTCGGGCCTCCAAACGTCACTTAGACTGTACGAGTTTCTCGTCCTATGACTTAATCAAAACGTATAATTTATAAGTTACAAAATGCAGTAAGGTTTTATGGCGCACCCAAAAAAATAGCAACTGCTTCTTTCTAAAAAGAAGCAAATAAAAAAAATAAGATAAGCTAATCGGTATCAAAATCGGTGTCCCTTCTCTTTGCATGCCCAAGAGACAACCTAGTCTTCCCCGGCTAGCAAACCTAAAGAAAGAAGGAAAAGAAGGAATGAGAGCAATTCCAACTACGAACTACAAACATTAAACGGGATAACTTCAAACTCTGCAGAATTAACGAGGTATACAACTCGTTAAATTTAGCAGGGACAACTAGTCCTACTCAATTCTAGCTACTAGATTGAAGGATTGAATACCCTGAAAAAAAAAAAAAAATCAAGTGATAATCAATAAAATTAACAGGTTGAGTCAAACAAATAATAAAATTGAAGGATAAACCTATCAATTAAACAACAAAACTTGAATTGCAGCTCATCAAGCTAAATGAAAACAACACGGTGGCAACAATAACGAAAGACAAATTTTGGGAGTCCTAAAGTCTTCTACTGATCAATCACATACTAACATCAAGAGACCAGAGAACAACCAACAGTTAAAGTGCAGTAGCACCCAACAGAATCAAACAACAAATTGTCCTTCTCTAATTAAAACAATTCAAGACGAAAATATAAACAGAAAAGCAAACCTTCTTTTCTACGGCGGAGGAGTGAAGGGAAGCAGGCAAAGGCTGAGCCTGAAAGCCTTCGCGGCGCTTCTTCTGGAGGCTTTCCTCTCTTCGATTCTTTCGTATCTCAACCATGTTGTCCTCTCGCCGTCGACGTCCCTCCTCCACGTCCACCGCCACCTTGTAGCTATTCCGGCGGACCTCCGACCTGGCGCTCGGCCTTAAAGACATCGTGTTTCCACACTAATTTTTACTACCAAACCAAAAGGATCTTTATATGTATGTGTACGCGGGTAGATCATATAAATATGCAGTGCAGTCGACTTATGGAAATTTCGAGATCTTTTGAGGTTTTTTATTGAGAATATATACTATGGACCAGTAGGGTGGACGACCACGCAAACTCAAAGTTCCGCAAAGCTTTCTCTCTGTTTTCTTGGCTCTTTGCCTTGGCCTTTCTGTGCTTTTCTCTCGTTCTTTGTTCGAACTTTAAATATATATACTAAGGACGAGTGGAGTGGATGACTACGCAATCCATCCATTCGTCCATTTAATCTGACGACTTATTTCTGTTCATTGAATGTTCTTTCTTTATTATTACTCTACCTTTTTCGTTCTGCTTTTACTCAAAGTTTCGCAAAGCTTTTTCTCTCTTTCTTTAGCTCTTCGCCCTGGCTTTCATGTGCTCTTCTCTTGTTCTTTGTTACCTCTCCGCCCTCGACCTTCCCTGCTTCTCTTGCAGTTTTTTCTTCAGCGGTTCTATAAGTTTTCCTTTTTGTTATTTCTGTTGCAGTTTTTTCTTCGGCGGTTCTGTAAGTTCTCTTTTTTGTTTCTCTGCAACTGTAGTAAGTTTTCGTTTTTGCTTAATTTTTTTTAGCCAGTCATGGTTTTATATTTCCTTTTTGTCTTTGCATTTTTTCCTTAAACTTTCATCCAGGTTGTGTGTACAGATGCCTACGGTTTTGTTCAACATTTGGAGTTTCTCTCCAGCTGTGGTAAGTTTTCCTTTTTGTTTCTCTGCAGCTGTTTTTGCTTCATTTTTTTTCTCTTTAGCTTTGCTTCTTTGCGTTTTTTCCTCCGACTTTCATCCAGATTGGCTCTCCGCCTTGGCCTTCCTGTGCTATTCTCTCGTTTTTTGTTAACTCTCTGCCCTCGACCTCCTCTGCTTCTCTTGCAGTTTTTTCTTTGGCGGTTATGTAAGTTTTCCTTTTTGTTGTAGTTTTTTCTTCGGCGGTTCTGTAAGTTCTCTTTTCTGTTTCTCTGCAACTGTGGTAAGTTTTCGTTTTTTCTTAATTTTTTTAGCCAGTCATAGTTTTATATTTTCTTTTTGTCTTTGCGTTTTTTTCTTTCGACTTTCATCCAGGTTGTGTGTATAGATGCCTACGGCTTTATTCAACATTTAGAGTTTCTCTCCAGCTGTGGTAAGTTTTCCTTTTTGTTTCTCTGCAGTTGTTTTTGCTTCATTTTTTTCTTTAGCTTTGCTTCTTTGTGTTTTTTCCTTCGACTTTCATCCAGGTTGGCTCTCTGCCCTGGCCTTCGTGTGCTCTTCTCTCGTTCTTTGTTAACTCTCCGCCCTCGACCTCCTCTGCTTCTCTTGCAGTTTTTTCTTTGGCGGTTCTGTAAGTTCTCCTTTTTGTTTCTCTGCAACTGTGGTAAGTTTTCGTTTTTGCTTAATTTTTTTAGCCAGTCATGGTTTTATATTTTCTTTTTGTCTTTACGTTTTTTTCCTTTGACTTTCATCTAGCTTGTGTGTACAGATGCCTATGGTTTTATTCAACATTTAGAATTTCTCTCCAACTGTGATAAGTTTTCGTTTTTGTTTCTCTACAGTTGTTTTTGCTTCATTTTTTCTTTAGCTTTGCTTCTTTGCGTTTTTTTCCTTCGACTTTCATCTGGGTTGTGTGTACAGATGGCCTACGGTTTTATTCAACATTTGGAGTTTCTTTTCAGCTGTGGTAACTTTTCCTTTTTGTTTCTCTGTAGCTGTGGTAAGTTTTTCGTTTTTGCTTCTTTCCCACTGTGATAAGTTTTTCTTTTTGCTTCTCTTTTGTTATGTACAGAGATGGGTCAACTGGGCTAAGAAGAGAGATAAAAATTAGTTTAGCTGGCAAAGATACATCTTTTCTGAAGTTAAGTGTATCTAAACAATAACTTTGACTTCTTATATCTTTCTACGTGATTAAAGATTCACGGTTTAAAGTCTAGTTGTTGTTAGATCCCTCTATTATTTTCCTAATAATTTCCGATTGTTTGATTCAGGCGCTTTGGTGATGTTTTTCTTGAGTAGAAGGAGAGGGGGAAAGAGAAGGAGAGTCTTTGTATATTTCGTGAAGCTCAGAGCTTAACTTTCTTCTGATTATTATTTAATTTACTATTATTATTATTATTATTATTATTATTATTATTATTATTATTATTATTATTAGTGATTGATATTGACGTATTTGCATTTTTGTTTAATGGATGTAGGTGTAGTAGTTGCTAATCAGAGATGTGAAGGCGGCTGTACACAGAGTAGTGGGAGAAGGTTTGGGGTTTGGTTGAAGAACAGAAACACTGCTAAGCGTGTATGCTTGGATCGTTCTTATTTTTCTTTTTTACTCCAGCCGAGATAAATGAAAAGTTGGTTTAACGCATTTTTATCTCCTGATGTGTCAAACATCCAAATCTTGTGTCTCTATATACTTAATAATATCATCATTTTTCGACCCAATATTTTTTACCCATACCCATACCAATCCTTGTCGGAGGAAACCAACGGCCATCCCCTTGTTATCACTTCCAAGTCACATTAAATTTAATTTATGAATTGGGTAATCTTTGTTGGAGTAAACGAATTGGGTAATCCTTCTTGGAGTAAACCAAGGGCCGTCCCTTTGGTCAAACTTTGCTAGCTCTCAATCATTTAAAATTGTGCCGTCGATTTACATATCCATGAAGCCTTAAAAATGAGATCTTAATGATTTAATATCTGATGCGGTTAACATTTCGCATTAAAAACCTCTGTTGTTTTTTATTTAAAGGAGTTAACATGAATTTAAAATGAATTGAGTAATCTTTGTCAGAGGAAACGACTCCGAAACGAACAACCATCCCCTTGGTGTCACTTCCAAGCCACATTAAATTTAATTTAATCCTTCTTGGAGTAAACGAATCGGCTAATCCTTCTTGGAGTTAACGATTGTCAGACTTAAAGATTGGATAGAGAGGTGCGATTTTCAATCACTCGAAATTATGGTTTATTTTCATTATGATTTAATTTTATTGGTAAAGAAAATTATTCTGATGTTTGAAAATTCATTATTATTATTATTGTCAATTGTATTGTTAATAAAATCCCTTATTATGATTAAATGCATTTATCTTTATTTCTATTATTATCATTATAAAATTGCTTATTATTGTTAAGTTTGTTCTGATTATTATTTAATTTACTATTTATTTAATTATTGTTATTATGATTTATTTAGAGTATTATTAATTTCCTACTTCAGTATATGTACTTATTAGTGATAAATAAAATTATTCTGATGTTTTTTAATTTTTAATTTATGTATTGATGATGATGATTATTATTATTATTCTCATTACTATTATTACTGTTATTTGTATTGTTGAATTCCTCATTAGTGTTTATTTTATTATTTTCATTATTGAATTTCTTAATTTTATTAATTACATTTATTATTATTAAAGAAACATGAAAATTATTAATAAAAATATAACAGCGAAAAAGTTTAGCGTTTTTCAAATTACACAGTCTCACGTTCGTAAGCTCTTGCGATCGCGAGACTAATAATATGGCGGTGTGATCGCGGCTCGTCGTTCGATCCTAAGATCGATCCTTGGAAACCGGTCAAAAATAATTTATACCAAGGAGTGCAGCATAGGATGCACCCTCGGGTCGTCTCT
>JANZLH020000107.1:1582207-1597616 GCA_026770325.2 Erythroxylum fimbriatum
AACAAAGGTCTCTTTATTGGCTACAATTAACCTGATGTTTTGATTGCAAAATCCACCTGGTGCCAAGTTGTTGATGACCTATTACAAATTGATAAGCTCAAATTATCCCTTCTTTAAAGGCTTATTGTATCATCACAGTTTCTCCTCTAGTAGAAGTCTAAAATCTAGTGCTTTTAAGTGGTCAACTTGTTTGTTCCTTTGTTTCATATATCTTGTTATAAATTCTTGGACTCAAAATGAGTGGAAGAAAATGAGATTATAGGAATTATTAATCAAAGAAAAAGGACTATTCATCTTAAAGTCGAACTCAAAAGCTTATATCTGAAGAATTCTTTAACTTGGTCCTCAGTATATAAACAATAAACCTATCTTCTTAAAAAAATAGAGATATGGCCTACATATGGAAAAACTAAAGATGAAGCATATTTCATTTTGGATCAATATGCAAAATACACCTCTAAAATATTCCTCAACAATTAGGTTAAGTTATTTAACTGGTTTTATAGGTAAATTCATCTACATGGATGAAGTTACGTCATTGATGGAGAGAACTGGATATGTAAGAGAATGTATGGAGACTAAGATGGATTTAGAGTTACCTAGTATTGAGAGGTTGAAGGACCTAAAGACTCGACACTGATAAAGAATCATTATGGGTGCAATAGATTCATGCACATTACTTAGAAGGCAGGAGCTTCTAGAAAATTAAAACTACGTCTGACTCTTTTTAGACTATGACTCAACTATTAAAGTTAAAGGGACTACTTATACAAATTGGGAATGTGAATAACACATGGCTACGGTATGAAAATTGAAAAGAGTTGGCATTCTAAAAAAAATCCTTGAACTAAATAGTCTAAAGCATATGTTAACGAATAATGCTATGGTTAAGGAAGTGATTTTATGGAATGAATGGTACTGCAACATTATAAGTTTCTCTCTTATATTAGATAAGATACCTGAATATAATCAAAAAAGAACCTGGAAGATTCTGTTATGTGGATGAGACATTCTTTAGGAGTTTCCACAAAGAAAACTTGTCAGATGATATTCTTATCACCTTCATCAAATGTTACTTTGTTTTGGTTGGAATGGATCAAACATGGCCTTCTTAAGATCTCCTTTATCCTATGGCTAGCTATCAAGAACACATTAACCACTATTGACAGGTTGAAGGGCTCCATTGACTTACCCCATCTATAAGTTATGTAATCAAGATCCTAAGACCATTAGCCACTTAATCTTCAAATGTTATTATGATCTAGTCCTTTGAGTGAAAATTCAATAGATGTTATAACCACCACTATCAAAAACTTGAACGGCAGGACATTATTCCATAGGCAAGATAACCTCATCATATGTGCAAGGGAGATTGCATAATTTTGAAAACTACTTTTGGGTGTATAGTGTATGCAATATGGAAAGAAAATAATGGTAAGAGTTTCAAAGGCACAAAATAGTCTTCTAAAACATAAGTCAAGTCACCATATTTTCAATAAGGGTAAGAACCGAATCTTATGTTTATTGAAAATAACCTCTACTAGTAGTTAGGGGTAAGATTGTGCACTTTTTTACCTCCTTAGACCTCGCATTCAGTGGGATTTCTACTGAGATTTTCTTGTCGTAGTAGTAGTTGATTTTTTATCATAGAATAATTGTATATTGCAACTGAAATCTTGACAATAGTGACATAATGATCATGATATGGAATATTTGACTCCTTAAGGAATTCATATTGCTCAAATTGTGGAATGGTTAGGGCCACCTTATATGACTGGTTTTGGAACGATTTATTTCCTTTTAGACATGGTTGTGACTCTCTCTTGGCATGCCTATGTTTTCTCCAGTGACACGACTATGTTTCCTTCTTAAAAAAACACTTATATGTGCTCTATTGATATGTATATGTCTCCCTTTGACATAAACGAGTCTTATCATTAACACACTCGTGTTGCATTATAATATAAATGCATTACAACTTTAAAGAAACAACCTTGTTTCCTCTCTAGTTTAGGCTTTTCTAAATTTCTATTTAGAATTTTGTCTTATGCGCATAGTACAAACAATATTAATGCTTCCTTTGTAATGTAGTTAACTATGCCTTTTGTACTTTGTACTCGCCTATTAGTGGCTTTTATTAATTCATTTTAATTTCTAAAATAATTAAAATGTCTTTGATATCAAAACTTATTCTTAAAGTTCTTATCCCACTAAAGGTGATATTAATTGTGATTAAAGTTATCTTGCATTAAATTGTGATGCTTTTGTTTTAATAGCTTGATTTAACCCTAAATTATTTAGAAATCATAATTAATATAAATTTATAACTAATCAATAGGACAAGTAGCATGCTTTCTTTTTTTTTTAGGTGTAAACCACCGGTATCCGAACCCACTGGGCCGACTAATCCGGTTCGGGGCGTAGACACAATTACGGCTTTGACCCCTCCCTATGGGTGTGTAGTAGCATGCTTTCTTTGTCTAACGGTGATCATTACTTACAAGTGGTTAATAAACACCTTTTACAATTTTGTCTATAAAAATGACAATAAGGTTGCATTCATCAAACTCCAAAACTACATCCTTTATAATTAATTATGGCTAAATTGATATACAAACAACATTAAGAATAATGATAAAACTTTGCAGTAGACTTGCTCCATATTGGGGCATACTTTTTTAAGTAATAAAACTCCAGATGATATTAAAATATGACTTAATAACTAATAAGATATTATAATTGAGCGTGAATAGCCTAAATAAATAAATAACACTCAAGGATTTCTTATGCCTAAAGAAACCTCATTTTGTTGGTCTAGTAGAAACCAAAAATAAGCTAGTTGACTTATGCTAAACATATGACAACTTTACCTAGAATAATAAACAATACAAGAACTAGTTCTTATAGAAAAAATTTGATAGATGCATGGTGAATTATGCTTGAATATCAAGCTCTTATCTTTGCTAACTTTGTTAACTACATTACCTTGGGCCATACACCAAGTGTAATTCAAACTAAGGATGCACATGGAAAACATAAAATCTCTATATAAATTATTTAACTCGTTATTGAAGTATATAAGTTTCAGGTAGGCAATTATCAAAGGCCTAAGTTTTGAAGAGAGAGGCTCATAAGCTTACAAATGTATTCAAAAGCTAAAAGCCATCAAGTCAGAATTATTAACATTTAAAAGAATAACACTGATCTAATGGTCTTGGAGAACAAAAAGGCACTTAATTCATTTAATAATTACCAAGAGAAACTTGTCTTAAATCCTACTAATTCATCACTTAAAAAACATAATACTACAGAGATGAGGAGGCATGTTTCTACACTCGAAAATTATAATTCATAGTTGATGAAAAAATCTAGAATCTTGTGGTTGAAAAGGGTGACAAGAACTCAAATTACTTATATAATGTTATATAAGCCAGAAGAACCAGAAACAGGATAGTTTGATTATGTAATTATAAAGGGAAGGAGATATATGAGAAGGAAAGCCGTAAGGAGTTTGCTTATGAGTACTTTAAAATTTGTTAGGGACCACAATAATGCATCACTTCTATCTGATAAACTTAGAAATGTACTTGTTGGCTCTTTTCCTAATCATATTTCTATTGAGATGATTAAGGAAGTAACAAATTAAGAAATCCAGGATACCATTTTTTCACCTAGATAAAGCCCATGACTCTAATTGGTTTAATATAGGGTTTTTCCAGAGTAACAAATTAGGTACATACATATTGATTTAAGTAAATTGAATTATATTTTATCATTTAACTATCACTTACATACTCTAAATTAAACATATGATTGACGTATTAACAAAAATGATTGTTTTTGTCCTTAAGGAGTGATTCAGAAAGTAAAATTATTAAATTAATCAGTTTAAGAGTCTTTTAATTTAACAGGGTATTTGGTTCACCTACATAAATAGATAAAGAATAGAATGGTGATTCTTTAGGAATAAAATAGATGAGAAATATATAGAATATGTATTATTTAGTTGGTTTACTCGTAAGAATTTCTAATGATGATATAATGCCAATGTTTGGTTTGAAAACTTAAATTTGGAATAAAAAAGAATTACTAACAAAATACCAAAATATTCGTAATTGTTGTGGGTTAAAACAAAAAAAAATTCTTAAGAGAATAAAACCAAAAGATTATTTGTTCTATTTCTATAGTGAAATGAAGAAATTGGATGTAAGAAATGTCACACTATATTTGGTTTATAAGGCTTTTTTAGATTCAGTAACATATAAAAACATAGAGCTAAGGAAACCATAGCCACCAAGATTTCTTAAATGAGCCATAATATGATAATATGTTGTCAAATCTGTGTGTAGCTTCAACTAACTGTTTTAGTTTCTTTACTTCAACCTTAAAAACTTGGGTGTTGATGTAAGTTGGCTGACATGCATTTTATTCGGTCATTCAATTTGCTTTGTTGTTGTGCCATTGTGAGAAATATGGTTTTAGACGTTCCATCTATTTTTCACTTTCTAAATAGGGGAAGAGACTATATAAACTTTGCTATGTGTTGTACATTGAATATATATAGTCTAAATTACAGAATAAAATAACATTGGATTGATTTTTTGTTTCTACCAATCTTTCTAATTCATTCAGATAGTTAGCTTTAAATCTAGTGTCAACATTGTATGCTCCTACATTATGCAAATCAACCATACAGGAAACTAGCACAACATCATCTTGTATTAAAAAAAAAACATATAACTCTTGGCCAATAACTATATAAAGATGCCTTTGGTGACAATAAATTCAATAACCAACTAACAACATTACACATCTCCAACCATACAGTCAAGACAGTCATAAGCCTTTCTGCCTTTTTCTTCTTACGACATTTCTAATCAAACTCAAACAAGCCATGGTTGCAAGAGTAAATCTTCTAACGTGTTTACATAAATTTGTTCAAAAGAGGTACGATGTAAGAAAACAACCATAAAATAATTCAAAATAGTTGATGACATAAAGTAAAGTAAGAGAGAAAAAAGAAGCAATACCTTAGACAAATAATGCCCAAATGTAAAATACTTATGTTGTTGATTAAAAGCACTTAATTTTTGAAGATAATATTCCCATAGTTAAAAGAGGCAATTATAGAACAAAAAAAGCAAAAACCAAACAAACTCATGTTTGATTTTAGATTCTTATAAATCACTTTACACTCTAACTCAAATAATCTAACACTAATATTAGAGAGAGATAGAGAAAGAAACTTGACAATCTGAAGAAGGGTAAAAACAGTGATCATTAGAAACTAGAGAGAGTACTTTTATTGCTATAAGATGTTGTAAAATCTTTTGATTTGAATGCAAGTGAAGCAAATGTGCAAGAAAAAAAGAGGAACCGGAGTTGTCGAACAGTGAAAAAGTAGGAGAAGAAGTGAGAAAAGATGAAGTAAGCTTTAGCTTCTTGTTTTTATAGAGAAGTAATTATGTCGATTTTTTAAGGATATTTTTATCCAACATATTTTTAATTTTATTCCTAAACTGCGTAGAATAAAAAATGAGAGGAGCTGGGCCCCCTTTTCAAATTCTTTTTTTAAATGTACTTATATAATTTTTATTAAATAAGGATATTTTTTTAAATGTTGACTTCTGGCCCCCTCTTAGAGTTGGCCCCCGGCTCTCGGCTCCCAACCCCTAGCCTCCCCTTAGACTTGAGTTTGACTTTGTCCTTAGACAGGAGACTGATGAGTTTTCTTTTTTTTTTTTCCTAAACTCAAGAAAAAAAGATACAGCTTAAAATATATATTATCTATATTTTCTTCAACTAAATAAGAGAATAACCAGTTAATAATAATACATCAGTAATGCAATGATTATTTCAGTCAATCAAACAATCCGTAAAAGATTAAAAATTCTGAGAGTTACAACTTTCTCAACCTTCAAAAGTAATAATTAATTGAGAATGGATAGTTACGTAATTTACTATATAGGTTTATTAAGTTCGTTACCCAATGTCTACGCAGGTCTATGCTCTTACCAGTTTGTCCCACCTGCTTGAGGGACTCGAAACGATAGTGTGAGGGGCAAAACCCCATTTCTGTTACCCTTGGAGAGATATGATCAGAATTGAAAATCCCTTTTCTCCAAATTTACTCTCAAGCCAGCGTTTAGGGTTTACATCCCAATTTTGAGTTTTGAGTTTCTATATATTCATCACAATTTCATCAATGGCTCAAAACAATGTAATTACCTCTATGTTTTCTCCTTGTGCTTAATATTTGCTATTATGATTAGCTCACCAAATCCTCCTCCTCCTCCTCCTTGTTCTTTTTCCCATTTTATGAAGTGCAGGTTGTTGGCGTTGATAACACGTTTAGAAGGAAATTCGACAAAGAAGAGTATTTGGAGCGCGCTCGTGAACGCGAAAAACAGGTTCTATATGATTATTTCTTTGCTTTTCTTCATATTCTTTTTCTGCTGCTGATCATTCTGAAATTTTTTGAGTTATTTCTTTAGGAGGCGGATGCGAAGTTCAAATCTAAATGTAAGAGTTTTACTTTTCCCTACTTCAGTTTCTCTTCTTTTTTCTTTTTGGAAATTGAAGAATTGAATTAATTTCCAAAAGAAATGGCCAAGTTCGTACAAAGGCTTCTTGACAAGAGAGCCTTACGAATTTGATAATCTAGCGTTACATGAAGTGAACAAAAATTATTATTTACCTTTCCAATTGGATTCTTAATTGCTTTTTGTGTAATTTAGTTATTTAAAATTAACTAGAATTCTAAGTATTCTCGTGTAGTGTATTTGTGATTGGATGATTGCGTTTATGTCCAGCAAAAGCTCCTCCAGTGCAAAGGAAGCCTTTGAAGCATAGGGATTATGAAGTTGATCTTGAATCTCGATTAGGCAAAACTCAGGTTAGTTTATCGATTTTACGGGGATGCTAAGAATTTATCTTCTGTGGAAGGAGCTCACTGCAGCTTCTATGGGGCTTAGTTTTCTATTCACGGCGTAGAACAATTTCTGGATTTTTAAAACAAAATCAGTCATTATTTTGCTTATTCTTGGAATGTTGACTGATTTTTTAAGGATATAATTAGTTTTGTATAGCAAGGTGACAGCTAGTCTAAAGAGTCCCATTTGTTCCTTGTTTTCTTGTCAACTATGACTAATTGCATTTGTGCATTTCTTTCAGGTTGTTACTCCAATTGCACCTCTAAGCCAACAGGTTTGTACTTGTATTATTGCAGTCTGTTTCTTCCTGATTTTTCATTTCATGGACACCTGATTCTTTCTTAAAGACCAAAAGTGATATCCTTGGGTAAATCCATTTTTTCTGCACCTATTCAAGAATTTATTCCTCAACTCAGATCATTCCTTTCTTATCTTTTTTTGTTTGTTATTCCTTGTGAAGAAAAGCATTGTTCTTTACTACATGATGTCCAATATTTGGGTAGTTGATGGATTCTTAAAGGTTTTTGTTGTTCCCTATTTGCTAAGTGGTTAGTCTTGGCCAGACATTTGATGTAGGTTACTAGCACTTAGAGATGGAACTTCTAACGTGGAAGCAGATTGTGCTTCTATTCAAGTAAACTACTGTTTACTGATCAATTTGTTGGCTAGAGTCTTAAATGTAGGTGGTTCAATGAGTGGTAAAGAGTTTCGTTGGTTATGATTAGGCCAGGTGTCTAATTGTTGGTTTCTATTGTTTTGGTGAGATCTGCCTTGGGCAAAATGGATAACCAGTCCCATCTTACACAATATTAGTTGCAATTACTCATACTATATCTGGTTAGAAGGGAAGGATATCTGGTTACTGGGGATGCTACTCAATTTGTGCTTCGCTAACATATTATGATGCCTATCATTTTAGGCTGGCTACTACTGTTCCGTTTGTGAGTGTGTCGTAAAGGATTCAGCAAACTACCTGGATCACATCAATGGAAAGAAGCGTAAGTTGTTCACAATTCAGATTTTCTGCCTACTTGTAGTGTGATCAAACTTTTAGGCTTTTCATTCATGTAGTTGTACATTTCTTTTTCAGATCAAAGAGCGTTGGGAATGTCTATGCGTGTTGAACGAGCATCTCTTGAACAAGTACATACACTAAGCACTGATATACTTTTCTTTTTCTTGTGTTCAACTTTGAACTTCTAAAGCTGTTGAGAGTTGGAATAAGAGAAATGGGAGGTCAACATAAAGCTAATTCCCACTGATTGACTAATGTACGACTAGTAGAAGAGACATCAAAGTAATAACTAGAACACTCTATACTTATAAAATCTGGTTGTTGAATTTGAATTTCAGGTTTGGGATTTCAGCTTAGGTTGTTGGAAGAATAACTAGAATTTTATGATTTGATTGATGAAAACTTAGGCTAGAATTTTTAGGGCTCTGGTTGCTGAAAATTCAGGTTAGAAGTGCTAGAATTTTAGTGAGTCCAACAAGCAATGGAGGATAAAGAATTGGGCATCACTTCCTAAAGTTTAAGAGCCACTCTTATTAGCAGAGAGCATCACACCTAATTTAAAACTAAAGTTTATATAGAAAATTCATGTTATTAATATTGAAGGCTGAGTGTGTGTATATATATAAACCTTTATTATAGCAGTAAAGAGATTCCTAACTAAATATCCAATATATAATTGAATCCTACACTAATAAGAATTTTTTATTTTAAATAGTTTTAATTCTTAAACACCTAGTATAATATCCAACTTATTACTAATTCCAATTTAACAAGAAAACTTAATATAAAGTAAATTTTAGCCCTTGTTCTCTTTGCTATTACTTCAATTCTCGTTCTTTATCTTCCCAAATTAAAGCTGTGGTTAAATGATTTGCTCTCTTATATTTCTTTTATAAATTGTAAGCTTTTTTGCACCAATCCTCCTCGGTTTGTCTGAAGTCGGCCCTGACGCAAAACGTGGTAAATACTAACCATACAAGTCTGGATTTAACTTTTAAAATCCATATTCTAAAATTCAAATGCTATCAAAAATTGATTTTCCCCTTCTTTCAGCTGTTGTCCTTGCTTTGAAAAGGATGTAATTCCTCTATAGTTTTTCCAATATGCCATCTCATTTCTTATGTTGATATTCCAAACATGTAATTTTTCAACTTCTGAACTTGACATATTTGTCATTTGAGGTAAAGTTTGTCTATGTTTTTTCTAAGAGTGATTCGTAGACTCTAAGAGTGATTTCTAGTTCCCTATCCTCCATTGCTTGTTTATCTCATTAAAATTCCAGCATTTTTAGCCTGAATTTCCAGCAACCAAGAGCCAAAATTCTAGCATAAATATCTGGCAACTAAATCCTAAAATTCTAATTACTCACCTGAAATTCCAACAACCTAAACTGAAATCTCAAACTTGAAATTCAAATTCCAACAGCCAGATTTTACAAGTTTTGAGCTACTAGTTTGATTTCTTCTGCTTGTCCTACATCATCAAGTCTCTGGTGCATCATCAAGTCTCTAGCGCATTTTATTAAAAGTTCTTGTTTTGTTAGCATTCCATGTTATAGGCGCTGGTAACATTGTAAAGATGCACATTCAAGGCGATCTATAGAATATTTAGCTCAGGCCAATTAGCACCCTTGTATTAGTAAGAAGCTGCATATGTTTGTTTTTGTTTTTGTTTTTTTTTAAGGCATATGTTTGTTTTTGTTAAATTTTCAATCTGTGCAGGTCCAACAACGTTTTGAAAATCTGAAGAAGCGCAAAGATCCAAGCAGCTTTACACTTGAAGGTAAGACATCAAAGCAGATAAGAAAATAAATGATGAAGTACTTTGTTTATGATGATCTTGATGATACTTCCATTTGGTTTCACTTAGAGTAATAAGTTGACTGTACTTTCCTAATTCTTCTCTCACAGATCTTGATGAACGGGTGTTGAAACAGCAACAAGAAGAGGAAGAGAGGAAGCGTCAACGCCGAGAAAGAAAGAAAGAGAAAAAGGTTAGTGCTATTGAACTTCTACGCATAAGGAAGTATTATTAAATGCCACACAAAGGTTAGTGCTATTGAACTACTACGCATAAGGAAGTATTATTAAATGCCACGCACAATCTTCTTTTGCTGAGATACAAACACTAAGGTGAAAAGCTGGAAAGCTTTCCACTTCTGTTTTCGTTCTCTCATTCATTTTTTTTTTTGGTGCTAAAGTCAGATTTTATACTTCATGTTTTTCCTTGTTTTTTTTTTTGATCCATTCATAGGTACAGAAAGAGAAGGAAGCAGAAGAGGAAGCTGACATTGATCCTGACATTGCAGCTACAATGGGTTTTGGTGGTTTTCGATCATCCAAAAAATGAATGCTGGGTGTTTTATTTGTGCAGTGTCGTTAGAGTGCAATCTTTGGAACTTGTTACGTTCTGCTAGGTGTGAAGCTAGCTTATAAATTGGAGTTGCCATTGCAGGACTTGTATGCTTTCATGTTCTCATGTTCAAGCTAATTAAGGGTTTTGCCCATTTCTCCCCTGCCAGAATGCATGTTATGTTTTCATGGTAAGAAATTGCTTTACTGTCTGCTTAAAGATGCTCATTATCATCATTATCATCGCACCCAGTCTGAAATCCCGTAGTAGAGCGGGATTTGGGGAGGTCATATAATACGCAGTCTTACCCCTACATAGTAGGGAGGCTGTTTTTAGTAAACCCACATACAGATGTAACATACAAAATAATGATACTGGACACAAAAGAAAATAGCTTAATAAATAAATAAATTACTAATAAAAAATAAAAATAAAAACATTTTGTGTGAATAAAGTAATACAAAAATAAAGTATGGCTAGTTGTTTTGATCCTATTTTGGTGCTTCTTGACTCTTGGGTTAGATCTTATTTTGTACATTTTTGAACTTATTAATTGATTTTTTTTACTGATTTATAAAAAAATAAAGTAATACAAAAATAAAAAGTAAAAAATCTTTGGACTCAATGAGAAAGATTAAGGCAATGAAAAAGATTTTTATGTTTATCTGTAGATCTTGCTGTTGTGCAAAAAGCTGTAAATGAATAAAAGTTGTCTAAATTCTAAATTTTTATTTTTTGAAAGGTAAAAGAATTTATTAAGCCATGAAAGGCAATTTGTGTCTTTACAAAGCTTGATCAAGCAAAAAAAGTGCCATGCTCATATATACAACCTTAGGGAAAAGCTACGAAGATAGAGATTTCACCATCTTAAGAAAGGGCTCAAGTGTTCTTCAATATGATGGGTTTCTAGTCTTTTCCTTATCCAATAATGAAGATTGGGATTTAGGACGTATTTACCTATTATAACCTTGTTAAACAGTCTTTGGTTTCTTTCTCACCAAATGGCATACATTGTACAATTGAGGCATAAGCTTAGATTACTCTATTTTTTTTTTCCCTATTGAGTTGAATTTATCATCAACTTATCCTAAAATTCTATTCCAATTTGATTCTTGACAATATCAATTCAGAGTAGAATACTTGTCCAAAGTAGAAAAGGTGAAATGGCATTTGAATTCTAAATTGTCGATATTTTCGAGTTAAGTCACATAATTCACATAGCTTGTCATTTGAACCTCTTATCTTGTCCTTAATCTTCATTCTATCTCTAGTTGCAAGCCAAGTAATGACAGAGGCTTTAGGCTTTAAGGACTATTTACACGCTATATTGTACCAAGGAATGAGGGGATTATAAGGCTTAAGAGCTTTAATGCATGAGGGGTTTGAGTAGTCTCTGTTGTTGCTTAAAGACTAGATATGTTGTCTGGGTTTTGTGAATTAGGCCGATAGCTAAGAAAGTAAGACATCTTCCTTCAGGTTAAGAGGACTTTGTGAAGTCCAATTGTCAAACTAGAACTATGCTCTTTCTCCATTCCTTATTTGCATTATGATGAATTGGTAGACAATGAGTTTATTTCTCATAAGTTGAATAAAAGGCTAGGAAAACTCTTTTATTTAAATTTTTTTTCCATAAGTTGGTTCTTCCGAGGTAATACTCATGATCTATTCACTTTAAAGAGATTCTTTATCTTTGAACAATATCCAAATTCTTTTGGCTACTTGCGTAGTTTGAAAAGTGTGAATTGGCGTGGGGCTAAGCTCCCCTTCTTGCTTCTTCCAACAAAGTTGTTCCCATTTGATTTTAGCACTTTTAGTATTGTCAATTTTGCTTGACTAGAGAAATTTTCTGATGCATTTTTCCATCTCTTTAATAATTCTCTTGGGAAGAAGAAGAATAATCCAATGTGTATGAAGATTGTTAAAAAAAAGATTAGATAAACTCTACATGCGTGAGACAAAGCTTTTTTCTGCCAACAATTGATAGTTTTCTTGTATTTTTCCAGAATCTTCAATCAATCCTGATATGTCAATTTTTTTGGGTTGAAATGGGGACTCCCAGATGAGTGAAAGGCATTTTTTGGACGTTGAGATTAAAAATATGTTAAAGTTTCTCAATATTGGTAACATCATGAGAAATATATCCCACTCTTGCAATGAATGATTTTTAATCCTGAGGTGTAGGATAGAAATGGATTCCTGATGAGCTTCAGAAAGCAAGAATGAGCTCCAGAAAGCAAGATCAGATCATCTACAAAACAAAGATAAGAAAGAGAAATCTTTGCATTTATGATGAAATTTAAAATCAGGTTTGCTGGCTAAGTTGAAGCAAATGATTCTATTTAAGATTTCCATAACAATGACAAAGGGATAAGGGAAAATGGATCCCCTTGTCCAATGCTATTAGAACCTTTGAATTGGTTGGTCACTATTGATGAGGATGTTATAAGAAGGGGTTGAAAGGCAAGTCTGTATTCATTTAATAAAGAAGATTGCAAATCCAAACCATTCCAAACAAGTAAGAACAAAGCTTCATTGCAGTGTGTCAAAGGCTTTGGAAAGCTCAATTTTGATAAAGCAACTTTTAATTGATCCGCCTGAGCTATAAGCTCTCACAAACTCTTGCACCAAAAGAATATTGTTAGAAATAGATCTACTAAGGATAAAGGCTCCTTGTGCATCATGAATGATCTGATTCAAATTCTCCTTAAGCCTATTGGCAAAAAGCTTTGAAATTACCTTGTAAATGGTATTACAACAAGAGATTGAACGAAAATCCTTAAGGCAACTTGCATTGGGAAGTTTAGGGATCAAACAAATGTAAGTAGCATTGGTTTCCCTCAAAATCTTCCTTAAATTCATAAATTCCAACACCATTTCCTCAAGTATCTTGCAAGTAATGAGCTATGTTTTTCGAAAAAAGTAGGCATTGAAGCCATTAGGTTCTAATGCTTTCAATGGATTAAGGTTGAACCAAACATCTTTAATTTCCTACATGGCCACTGAAGCTTTATTAGTGTCCCATGAGATAAGGAAGAGGGAGGGCTAATAAGAACTGCCAACTCCTGAACATTAGTAAGACCAGGAGAGTTTGGAGCACCAAGCAATGATTCAAAGTAGCTGACTATTAAATTCCTTAAAGAATTGTTGTTTGAAATCATCTGGCCATTTGAATCCTGTAGACAAGTTATCTTGTTTATATTTCTCCTTGCCAGGATAGTATTATGATAAATTTTAATGTTGAAGTCTTCGTCTCTCAACTAAGTAATTTAAGCCTTCTGGATAAGAAGTGAATCATGCTCTCGAAGACCATTTTTGTACATCTCTAGCTTAATAGGCTCAGTATTTCTTTAAGTAGGGTTGTTCGGAGGAGTGTAACAAGGCTCTTAAGCACTTCTCAACTCTCTCTTAGCTTCTTGTAGCTTAGTAAAGATGGTGAACTGGTTTGCTTTGTAGAAAATTTTTAGTTTGTTTCTAAGTAAATGGAGCTTCCTTATCAGTTGAAAGGCTTTAAATGTTGCAATTTTGACATTCCAAACCTCTTGTACTAACCCCATAAAACCATCCCTACTTTTTAGAATGTTAAAAAATTTGAAAGGAGAATTGTAAGAAGTTGGCGAATTGAGATTAAGTACCTCCTTAGTAGAGTGATTGGAATAGAGAGGGGCACCAAAGTGAGCATATATATTGGGAAATCGACTCATCCATAGTTTGTTAGCCAATCTTCTATCCAATTTCTTCCTGATAAGATAACTTCTATGCCGCTTATTATTCTAAGTGAAGAAACAACCAAAAAATCTGAGGTCATTCATTTGTAATTTGGTAATAGAACCATCCAATTCTTTGCCAAGATTTGAAGTGTCTATTCTTCCTTCCTTTGCTTCAACAAGATGTAGTATGCAGTTCGTGTCTCTTGTAACAAGCCAAGGCAAATTTATAGAAGAATGAATAGAGAGTAGTTCCTCCCATAACTTGGCTCTTTGAAATTTGAAGTTAGCTATATAGATGATTGTGATTTCCATCTCATTCCTTGTCTCATAGAGTGTGCACCTGAGATGAGTAAACTGATATGAAGTTCTGCTCACTAAATCCTGCAATTTCTATGTGTTATTAACAATTAAAATTCTACCATTGTAATGATGCTCGTGGTTTGATTCATATTTCTAGCTTTCCTACCTGCTCTCCTACTAGATGTTGGAGTAAATTGATAATTCAACTTAAGAATTTCTTCAGGACTCCAGGCCATCTTTAGTATGTTTAATGCTAGCTTTACTTGTATTCCTAGTTGAGACATTTACAAGATTTTCAGATTTTTCCTCGCTCGCTTCTGCATCGACATTTTGGAATACAATATTAGATTTATTATGTACCTAGAGTACTGTATTTTTATCTTAAAAAAGGTTTAAAAAATTCTTTTTATGGGATTAATATAATTAAAGGTAAACATTTGTGGCTTTAAAAATTTATAAATTATAATAAAACAAAAAATTTATTTCAAAGAATTCCTGGAGAAAGATTTGCTAACTTTAAAATGATATAAGATCAAAAAATAAAGTTTAATTATTGAATTTGGAACTTTGAAAATCATCTACTTCAAGGTCTGTAATTAAAAATAAGGTGTGATAAACAAATTAGATACACGAGTAATCGAAGATTTGCGAAACTGTTGGGGAATTTGAACTACTTAGCGGAACTTTAGAGAACATGAAATCCATATTGGGAGTCTGCATGTCAATCTAAACAAATACTAATATAATAACATGCTGATTGGTTGTTGTTAGAATCCAACCGTGATCGAATCGTAGGTGCAGTGGAAAACAAAATTTTTTATAGATTCCGAGCAGATCTCGATAATCGATTAAACTTGAATAAAACAAAAATCTATTTAGAAATCGTACCTTATTCGCTTTCTATTGAAAAACTTTGAAACTTTTCTGATTGATCAATCACGAGCCGTCCAATTGTCCAGCCTCTGATGGTATCTACAGAGCAATTCCCAAACTGCTTTGAGAGGAAGAAGACAAAAAAGGTGCTAGCTTCTAAAAAGCTCTTCCTTTTAAATAGAAAAATCATGACAGTCTTTTATTAAAATTAAATCTCTTTAATTATAATT
>JANZLH020000107.1:1599246-1611643 GCA_026770325.2 Erythroxylum fimbriatum
TTACAAGTAATTCTAATTAAATTTAAATTGAGATTAAAATTTAATTTAAATTAAATTACTAAAATGTCCAAAACCTATTATAAATAGGCTTAAGCTTTCATGAAGTTAGCACTTCTTGCTTAACCTTTTATTTAAAAGTTACAGAGTTCTCCCAACCTGTTATAATTAATGACATTTGCAAACTATTTACAAAAGCGTCATTTCACCTTTATCAAGGATTTCTTGAATCAATACTAATCAAGAACAACAGAACATTGTCCCTAATTACTTTATGTAATTTTAATTTAATTTTAATTGAGATTAAAATTAATTTAAATTAAATTACTAAAATGTACAAAACCTATTATAAATAGGCTTAAGCTCTAATGAAGTTAGCACTTCTTGCTTAACCTTTTATGTAAAAGTTACAGAGTTGTCCCAACCTGTTATAATTAATGACATTTGCAAACTACTTACAAAAGCGTCATTTCATCTTGATCAAGGATTTTTTGAGTCAATACTAATCAAGAACAACAGAATATTGTCCCTAATTATTTTAGGATGATGAATCTTATTTTGATCACACAATTACCTCGATATAATTAATGCTATATCCAGTAATTACTGATTGAACAACCCATGATTAAAATAGGTCATAAATAGCATCAAAATATAACAATTTCTATATAATATAATCTTGAAGGCCTCAAGTCAAATGATTACCTATACAATCATCACAATGAGAATTTCCATAGACAGACAAGTAATGTCTCAAATGAATTTCTCATGTCGGGTTAGTCCAATGAAGTTGTTAGAGAGATACATTTGAAACATTACTTGTATGTCTATGAAAATTCTCATTGTAACAAGTTTAAGTATCCCCATACTTTAGCTTATGAGATCGACTACTTCTTTCATAAGGAAAAACAAAACGTGTGCCAATTTTTATAAGTTTTATTAATGTTCAGTTTTAATAAAACAATGACTAGAAACAATCTAGGGATCATAAATAAATGCAATATAAATGTCATAATTATATTTTCATTATAATTTCATTTGCAATGCATAATTATCCCATAAATTTTATCATATGTATCTAAATATATACAAAATAAAAAATTCCTTTAAATAATTGTTATTAAACTACAACTAAACCGATCAGTTGTAGGGCATAAATCACCGGAAACAACTATGTTAGCATATATAGCTTCTTCTACTGCAGCAGCTGCTCTTTCTTTCCACATTCGAAGCTTGGACTGGGTTACTTTTATGTTTCTAATGATTTTAGTACTCGAGGGCTAAGATATTAATTTGCTTGTTGATGCAAAAGATTAGAGTGATCCACTGGTATATATAGGAAAAAAAAGGGGATTTTTTTCCTTTCTTCCACATTTAAAGGCGAATACTCGGTTTGTGTTGGCATTGCTTGGCCGATCAAGCCGAGAAGTGCTGAGAATGTGGAAGGATTTCTGATCATAAAGAAGTTTCTGGAATTTGTTTACTTACTCTTCGGAAGATAGTATGCATGACATACGAATTTATGTTTTCCCTGTCATTTCCTTGAAACCACTTCTTTCTTATTAATATTGGGTTAAGGCTTTATCTTGACTGAACGATTATGTAACATTTATTTCTTGTGATTCGGGGGGGTGCACAGCATTTAGACAACGATTAAGATTATTTAGAGAAAACATTAGCCCAAAAGAATAAAAATTCTGAAAATGGAGAAGGTTTTGCAGTGTAACGAGTTGCTATGTCCAGAGTCCACTTGCTTTAATGTGGACAATCGACAACTACCTCTAATAGAATGATTTGAAGCCAGAAACTGCTAAAACAAAAACCAGTGAGGGTGAGCTCGTGGCACGTCTCGTTTTTAAGAGGAAGAAGCAGTTCGGGTTCTTGCAAAATTAATTAGCATAGAAGTTGGGTCATGGGGTAGCTTATTCAAGAATTTTGCTTCATTTGTCGCAGCAATTTATGCTCAACAACCTATATATCTAAAGCTACCATTGAGTTGTCCATTAAAGTAAATTAGAAGTCAATTAGAAGCTAGTTCCATAATTTTCGTAGTTTAAAAGGGTCTCTTCGTTGTTAAATCATATACTATATGTACATAACTGCTTAAAATGGAATTCAGATCTTCTGTCCAATATTACTCTGTCTTATTCTGTCTCATAGAATCTTAGCCATTTATTTTGCGAGACCCACATAAATAAATGGCTGAGATTTATTGAACACAATAGGACACCATAATATTGAAAAGAGGATCTAGATTCTTTAAAATGAAGTTGCATAAAAAACTAAGGATTAATCTTAAATCTGTTTCAAGAATATTTTCCATAAAAATGGTAACATCGGCAACATGCCTATGCTGCTAAATAACTCGACCATGACATGGAAATTGTACGCAAGCTAGTTCGTGTGTGATATTCTACCAACTAGGGAATCTTGCCGTACGTTCAGAACTAGAGCAATTGGAACAAGAACATAAACAAAAGCAATCCGATTATCGGTGGCAGAATGCCGAGTCCAAGTAGCTTGAAAGATCCGATTACACTGCTTCCATTTCCAATGTAGTTTGCCACATCAAAGTTCCCTGTAAAACACAAAATACGTAAATATTTTTCTAATTTATTCTCGTCCTAGTAAATTTAATCATTCTGGACAGTAAAAATAATGGGATTTGTACCTCTTTCGCTGGTATAACCGCAGCCAGCGTTAAGGGCATATCTTACATCTCTGACACTGGCTTTGTTGTAGAACAAAAAACCTGAGAATATGTTATCTATGCAATGAAGCACTGCCTCAGTTTCACCTTGGCAAGGTCCATCACAGAACAGGTCAGTCGCTTCAGGAGGGATGTTGATGTTCCCACTCATCGTTAGCCTATATGCCTCATTGCATTCAGCATAAATCTGACATAGATGCAGATATTAAGCAAAAATATGACCTAGAGTAGGACCTAAATGATTAACAATTAGGAGTAGATCACAAACAAGAGTACAGCTCAGGACACAACCTTATTGTTGAAACAAATCAATGCCTTCTCGACCGTTTCAACCGGAGCATCCTGTGCATGTCCTGGTCACAATGGAGTATCCATCCTACGAATCAACTGGTCGAGAAAAGAAAAGTGAATGAGGAAGCAGTGAAATGTTTATACTTACCCCTGTGGAACAGCAGATTGAGTATAATCATAGTGAAGTTGACGGCAGCCTCTTTCGAGCAAATCGACAAGTTGACAGCCATTGTAAATTAACAACAGAAACGTAATAGTACGGAGAAACACAGATGAAAACATGTAATGAGAAACAAGCAGAAAAGGGGAAATTTGGTTGGTAGTTTGCTGCACCAATCCACCTTGGGAAACTATGAATAAGGACATATGTAGTGGAAACAGAGAGTGTGTAGGTGTTCAGCCTACCAACTTGTACTAGTTTGTGTCAAACAGAATTTAGACTAAAGTCGTGTATCTTCTAGAAATTAGGAGAAGTAAGAAGGAATTGCTCTCGGTTTAAAATTTTAAATTCCAAATATGTTTAAAAAAACCATAATCCAAAAGGTTATTATTTTTAGTTTTTTTTAATTAAAAGATTTGTTTAGTTGTTATTTTTTAATAATTATATATTATATATAAATTAATTAATTGAATTTGAAACAAAAATAAAAACTATAAACATAAATAGAAACAAAGGGAGCACTCTACGTACCATTTGGGCCACGTCCCGTTTTGTTTCAAACGTATGTATAATTGAACACATCAAAGGAGGAATACGTTCGAGCATAAAGTGAGGAGTGACAACATTTAAAGAAAAGTAGTGTTTAATTAATTTACGTAGTAATTAGTTGATTATAGATTAAAGCTAGATTTTATTGGCAACAACTTCTACCACCACTTTGATGTCAAAACTAATTAAAAGAAATAATTTAATTATTGAATTTTAATAGAAATAATTTAATGGAATTTTAATAGATATTACTTTAATTATTGAATATATATATATATATATGCTTATTAAAATTAAAAAATCATTGCTTATTAATTAGTACAGGAATTAATTGGTCTTTGTTTAGTACTCTCTCTCTCAACTTGCCAAAACTTACTAGATATAGTATTAGCGATGCCTAGGATGTCTGTCACTATCCTATAAGAGTATATGAGCCTAGGATGTCTGTCACTATCCTATCAGAGTATATGATTCAATCAAGTTTATGGTATGATTTGAAATGCTTCTTTATTTTGTCTTTTTGATTTGGAATTCCTCTCTCCACTATACTTTTTAAGCATGTAACCACCAAGCACACTTCTTCCTCCTCTAAATTGCCAGCACTGTCCCCTAAGTTCATCTAAATCATAATATGCTGAATCAACATCAAAATCCTAATCTTCCATATTCATTCCTAACTGGTCCCCTTATATCTCTTGCTTTGTACATCAGAGCTGTTATATATATTTGGTGTATAAATAACCTTCTCTTTTGGTGCTAAAACAACTATGATATCATAGCTTCTTCAACTACAAAAGCTGCTCCTTTCCATATTTGAGGCTTGGACTATGTTATTTCTATTTTTTAATGAATTTAGTACTCAAATACTAAGATATTTATTTATTAATTATTGTCAAATAAATTCAAATATAAAATATATTTTACCATACCTATTAAATTTTTTAGTTGTAATAAGATGTGTATTATATATGGTAGAGAGAAAACAATTGACAACTTACTTATTATTTGTTATTTGTTTGATTTTATTTTATTTATATTAATATTTTCACTCATATCATATTCTATTGCTCCAGACAAAGTTAGGTTCAACTCGTTTTAACTATTTCCTCGTAGGATCGATACCTTTTAATACTACAAGTTACGATCTGTATACTTGCAGGTAATGAGATCTAGTTTTATTATATATAAAAACTTGCTTAACAAATATCATATTCATTGATCATGGTTTCAACCATTTCTTGTAAGGTCCTATTTTTTCTTTCAATAACTTCAGCTTTTTAGGGGCTCTTGGTGAAGAAAAATTATAAAAGATACCGTTATCCTTATAAAAGGTTTCAAATCTTTCATTTTCAAATTCCTTACCATGGTCACTCTTAGTAGAAGAAATAAAAAGTTCCGTTTCATTTTGTACCCTTCTGAAAAATTTGACAGATGCTCCATAGCATTCATACTTATTTTATAAGAATAACAACTAAGTAAATCTACTAAAATCATCAATTATAATGAGTTCATAAAATTTATCACTTAACTATCAAGCTTAGTTAGTCCAAACAAATTTATATGAATTGCAATTGTAAAAGTATAATGGAAGTTACGAATTTTTACTTTTAAATGAACATTTGTTTTTTTCTTCATTTGATATAAGATCCACAAGTCTCGTCTTTCTCAAATTTGACCTTTAGGAGCACATTTA
Organism: Erythroxylum fimbriatum; assembly: GCA_026770325.2. Classification (NCBI taxonomy): domain Eukaryota; kingdom Viridiplantae; phylum Streptophyta; class Magnoliopsida; order Malpighiales; family Erythroxylaceae; genus Erythroxylum; species Erythroxylum fimbriatum. The sequence goes on from JANZLH020000107.1 coordinate 1,604,647, forward strand.
CAAGTTCTTTGGAGTTATGGATAGAAATGAAGTCTATGCTTGCATGTCCAATTCTCCTATGCCAAATCTATTCATCTTCATTTGCATTTTATTGAATGGGAGACATACATGGGTGAAAAAGTAAGACTATATCCTCCATAACTTCACCATCATCACCAAGCTAAGCCACATTATTCTTATGGAGTCAGGAAGCTCTTAACTAAATCCTCCATAAGTTCACCATCCCTACAAAGCTGCATTATTTTCATGGAGTTAGGAAGCTCTTTATTAAGTTACATTTCAATGTAGATTTTAGCAAACCTTATTCTCCTAACATCAATTGTATTTTCATCTAAGCACAATGGCTTGCCCAAAAAGCTAGCTAGGTAACTAAGTCCTTATGTGAACCAATGTTCCAACGGAATATTATGGAAGTTAACGCACAAAGATATGCCTTTGAGGAATTACTTAGTCAAGGACATGCTCAATTTCTAGATATGGAAGATTAGAGGCAAAGTTATACTAGAGACCTTGCTCCAGGACCATCTCCATGCTAGTTTCATATATGAATTTAAAAAGATAGTCCTCTTTAGTAATAAATGCCTACATTAGTCCAACCTTTTACCATCTTCCTTCTGCCCATACTCTTATTCTGAAGAAAGGGGCCCTTATCCCACTCATGTATTGTTCCAATAGGCTACTCCAGCTCTAACAATGTCTATCAGGGGGGAGAACTAAGGGCTCAGCCTTCTTCAATTATGGTTAAAAGAGGAGTCAGTTTTATGCCTGGAAGGAAAGAAACCAGCAAGTGGTGGAGGGTGGGAAAGTCTGTTAACTAAAAAAGGATAGTCGAGATGGTTTGAACATGAAAGCAATGGTAAGGTAGGGTATAGAGAAGTTTGAGCTTCTCTCTCATTCTCAAGATGTTCGCTGGTGGAAGCGGGAACGTCTGTGTTTAAATCTTCTTGGTCAGGAAACTTGAAAATTTTTGGGGTTTTGTAAGAATGAAATGAAATGAAATTTTGGAAATTAGATAGAACACAACATTATGGAGACAAACTAAAGTATCTTTAGATAGGAAGAAAGCAACTTTGGAGATAAAAGAAAATATTTCCATCAACATTCAAGTGAAGACATCAATATTTTAGGATTCATGATAATAAGTTTTTTATATATTCTTTCTTAATTATTGTTGGTTTTCTTTATATTACTATGAATAAATTGAGATAGATCTGGATCAGATGAACTCAAAAGGCATGTATTTAGATTGATTCTTTTTTAATGAAAGACTCAAGTTTTATTGCGAATTATTAATGATTACTTACTATGATTAAATTGAAATATGCTAGTATTTTGATTCCATTTTAGATTTCATATATAGGGATTGAGGAATCATATGTACAAATAGATTAGACATGAATAATAATAGTTGTATGAAATCTTAGAGATATAATCACATAAATCTTCTCCGTAAAAGTCAAATTTATCATGGTTTTTAATAAAAAAAAAAGAGTTGCATTTTTAAGGGTTGATTAAAAAGAAATTTAAATTAATCAACTAATGATACGTTTTGTATGTCTTCAGAAAGAATATGATAACTTTGAAATTTCTGGTAGTCAAAGAAATTAGGGTTAATAACTGAATTAATATAACTTCAAGCACAAAAAGGTTTTAGATGGATTTTAAGTCTTGAGTCTTGTTTATTAAAGGTTTTAGAGGGATTTTAAGCCTAAGTCTTGTTTATTAATTGCTTGCTCCAGTCTTAATTACTACTTTGATTTGTTATTTTAGATTTGATTTGTTATTTTGGATTAGTAATTCCAATTCGCTTAGTTATTCCTTTCGAGCCAATCATTCATTTTGTTAGATTGAATAATAGAAAGATAATTACGAATACTACTTATAGTTCTCATGAAAATGATACTCCTTTTCACTAAATAATACTATAAGTAAGAACAATAGTTGCACTTTTCTAATAATCTTCAATACTATTTGAGAAATACACAATCACTATTTTTAATTATTAGTTTGAGTCAAATTTAATTAGTTTGAATAGAGTTTTAAAAGTGAGTTAAATTATTATGTCAAATAACATTTAATTGGTTCACTTGTAATATTTATATTACATATATTTTATCACTATCTTTTAGTAGAAATTCAAAAGAATGATTTTTTAAAATTTTGAAAATTTAAGCAAGTTTTTCAAAAGTTAAAAAAATTTGTATTAAAGTGACAGTGTATTATAATGGCAAAAAAAACAAAAAAGTCTAACTGGCGATTTCATACGCTAGGAAGCTGGTCTGGATCCCATATTTTCTCAACATTGCTAAACAAAGCAATTTTATAACATCTTTAAGCCCTAATATGCCTGAGACAGAGACATGGCAATGGCTTTGATCAGAATTATATCAAAATAGGCTGGAGCCAAATTGATGTCACCCAAAAAGCATAAGCTACTGCTTACTAAAATCGGCAAGTCCAATTGTGGACTTTCTGCTTTGTTTCATTTTCCAACTTTTTTGTTTCTGCGGTCCAATAATTCTTCTAACAAGGCTTATCATTGTTTTCGCTTGGGCTTTAAACAAAACCACAAACGAATTCATTTCGTTGTAGTGACAAAGCAATGGAAGGCAAGGCAGCAAGTGAAGAGGACAAGGAAAAAACAAAAAGAATAAGACCTTGGCCTGACATACTGCGTCGTCTATATAATTTTCCAAACCTCTAGAAAATAATTCATAAATCTAACACCAAACCGTGGCATCCTCTTTCGTTCTTATAAATTCAGGCAGTTAAAATAAATCTAACATTAAATCATGATATCCTCTTTCATTCTAAATTCAGGCGGTTAAAATGATAGTTTAAACCAATCAACTACTTTGAAGTTTTGGCTTGCAGCCCTCTGATCATCTTTTCCCTCTAAGAGAACTCCTTACACAAGAATCAAAATGTAAAGAAAAACTTTGGCAACACTTGGTCCCCAGGCTCATCCAAAGGGAGTACACTTCCTTTCTACAGCTCATCCTGTAAAAGGAGGGAAGTAATTCAATAATGCTGTAGACAAGTAGAAATCTCAGTTGACAGAATCCGATCGCAAAGGAAACATAAACTCACATGTGCTTCAATGCTGTCTTCGGCTGTTGATGACTTAGTCTCAGATTCATCATCTCCTTCAGCATCATCTTCGGCATCATCATCATCATCATCCTCACCCTGAAATTAAATTAATTCTGCAATTAAGGAAAAGAATGAAACAGGATGCAAGAACATTAAAACCACCATCAACGTTATCTCCGCTCACATCAGTATCGGCAGGATCATCCTTTGATTCCTGAAAGTCAAATTCACTAGATGAGAAGTTGAAATGGAGAGAAATTATCATTTGAATGAAGCAAAAAAAAAAATCTGAAACCGTTTGGATGCCAAAGTGAGACAAAGGTTTCCAAAAACCTAATCTCCCATTCCATAGTAAGCAGAAGCACCGAATACTTTAGACCTTATATTTATACTCCTTTCTCCTTTGCTAACTAGTTTGACAAAGGATGTTCATCCCTATGGTCAGGATGTTTCGTGAAATGCTATAGTTTTGGCAAGGTCAAGAAAGTACCTCCTCCTCTCTCTTCTTTTCCGACTCCTCGAATGCTGCCTTCTCAGCCTGCAGAAGAATTGAACAGTCTCAGTCAAATATTAAATCAAGCCCCCAACCTGAAGATTGTGTTCAAGATGGAAAAATGTAACATACATCCTTATTCTTTCCCCAAGTTTCTTCAGCAAACTTCAAAGCATACTCTGGGTCGTCAGTAATCAAGACATTGTCAAACAAGGTCCCAGATTTCACCTGTAAAATGCTGACCTTTATATTTCTAACCCAAGCTCTGGATAGGAACAATCAAGTATATATGGCAACATAACTACCTGCCACAACTCAATGCCAACATACTTCAGGTTGGGGAACACATAGAGGTCTGGGTCATCCTTGAAATCTGTGAGTAATCATGAATTAATGAATGACATCAAAGTCAAAATGAAGGAAAACCGTCATGAACAAAATCAAAGTTGGAACAGACCTGGATTATCAATCATCGGTGCCTTCCATTTGCCTTGATAGTTGGGGTTCTTAATTTTCTACAAAGAATAAAAAGTATCAAGACTGGGCTTCTGATTTGGCACCACAACTTTCAATTGAATCCCTAATTCACTAACCTTAGGCTTCCATGGACCCTTGTACTCAGGGTTGGCAATTGTTGGGGCAGTCCATTCACCATCTTCCTCATCATCCCAGTCTTCAGGCTAAAATAGGGATTCATCTTTATTATCAAAAACTATTTATATTCTGATTAAGGCGCATTATTGTACCGTATAGGATCTTTGGTTCCTACCTTCTTAGCATCAGGGTCTGGAATCTCCTTTGGAATGTCATCATAACCCTTCAATATCACACAAACAAAAGTAAGAACCTCGTTGAAACCACATTTACAATAATGAATGTCAAATGAAGAAGCCTGGAGAAGATTGTACTTCTGGTTTTTTATCCTCGGGGTCAGAAATATACTCGTTGTCATCCCAGTCATCAGGCTGCATCAAATTAAACAGTTGTCCATCATACAAATCCAGAAACTAGTACAACAGAATCACCATTTAGTCAGTGCTAAGTAATTACTTTCTTGGCCTCAGGATCCTTGATCTTTTTTGGCGGCAGTAGATCCCAATCAGTGTACAAACTACCGGATTTCTTCTCAACATTGTCAATAAGGATGCTGTAGGTAGCATCTTGACGAATGATAAATGTGTATACATGACTGAGTTGATCAGTCTCACAAGGAACTTCCTTCTTGATTAAGTGGTTTGAATCATTGTAGTGAAGAATTGCATGAACCTTTTTGGTGCTGTAGCCGCAAATATCTGGTCCAAACATAATACTGCATCCAATCACGAGATATTACTTGAGTAATTTTGAAAAAGATAGAAAAGATGCAGAAAAAGTCAATACAATCAAGATTAAAATAAAAATACAGTTATGCGACCTGTAGGGTGAATCACCACCAAATTTTTTTTGGTCAACTTCCCCACTGAGCAATTTCATGTAACCACCACCACAGTCAAGTTTCTGTTCATGCTTGACAGAGAATTGGAAGACTAGCGTCTTATCCTTGTTGTTGAACTCTGGGAACTGAGCTGAAATAGCATAGAACCTATAATCTTCGCTTGTTTGGATACCTGTTCCAAGACGGTAAAAACAGAACAATATTAATTTCAAAAGTATACTTAAACATTGTTTAACAACAAGAAACAATACCTCTATCATTTGGGTCGCCATTCCATTTTCCAGAAGTGTAATTCCATTCACCAGCGGTATTATCATCTTTCTTCCAATCAGATTTAACCCACCTTTTCTCCCATCCATCTTAACATTTTCAACAGGAAAACAAAACGAGTCAGAATTTGCTAATGAAAATAAGTAAATGTTCGCAATAATAGGATCATGTTACAAAAAGCAGGAGGTAACACTCGTGAATAAATTAAAAATTTACGCTCTTCTACTCTTCAAATACTCCTGTTGATTCTCTAAACAAAAAACAATAGAGGAACGCAGCGGAAACAGTCAATTGTGACCAGTGATCATATTACCAATCCCAATGTAAAAACTGCAAATGGATCAATACAATTACACGCACGTAGAGAGAATGTGACCATCCAAACAATGACGGCATATAATTAAACCGCACACCAAACATCATTTCAAAAAATTAGACACAGACTATTCACAACCTCCAGCGATCCGGCTATTGGCAGATCTACAGAGAAACGATCAAAAACGTTGCTAAACAAAACCAAGAATTACAAAAACCGCCAGATCCAAAAATTAGACACAGTAGCAAACCAGCACTCCAACAACTAACCCACACAAAAATGCGAGAAGCTCTAGAACCCCGCTACATGCTTATCTATACACATTAATATATAATAACATTTAGAAACGTAAATTTCAAAAAATGTAAGGAAATTACACAGATAGGAAAGAAAATGCCAGAGCGTGCTTAAACATAAAGGAAGCAGAGTGTATTAAAAGTGCGTATTGGTACAGAATGAGATCAAGGGAAACATATACCATCGAAACGCTCTTCGAAGATGACCGTGGCGGAGGATATGGCAAAGAGAGAGAGAAGAAGTAGAGAGAGAAAGCTAGGGTTATTCGCCATGGTGAGCTAGAGAGAGAATGCTGACAGCGAGTTGCAGGAGTGGAGTGTTTCATTACTTATTACTTATAATAGTCGTTTGTGAACTTCGTCTGATGTATACGTCCCAGCTGGCCTCTATTTTCTTATCTGGACGTATCAGTCCTCGCCATATCAGCTTCTGCTGTCATATCGTATGACCTGGCGGATACTCATTGGCTAGTACACGAAATTGCTCAGTGGATGCTTTTGTTGCGATCCGAATGGGCGATAGTTGGAGGTGGACCCCATCACCTATCAACGTCCGATTAAAATAGATAATTTTCAAATATGTAATAAAACAAAATTTAAATGTATGCACGAATGGAATTAAGCTGGTTTTGAATAAGTTCAGTTTTTTAAAAAATAAAATTTGAAGTTTATATCTTTTTTATTTTTGACTTACGGAATGAGTTTAATTTTTAAATACAAAATTTACTCATTACAAAAATTTTAATTTTTTGAACTCAATTCATATATTTATAGCTTATAAAAATTTTAGTAACTATATAAAGACCTTATTTGATAAATAATTGATAAACTCTTTTTTAGCTGATTGATCTATTTTAACTTGTTGACTTTATAAAAAGAGGGGGTGCTTGTTTCATAGGTATGAGAAATAAGGAATGGAAATGGAATGAAGATGGATGCTTGGTAGGGAAGTATGATTGGAGGGGTATGATTTTGATTACCCATTTTAGGGTAATACTCTATTCCCCTCATAATTGAGAGGAATGAGATTCATACCCCATCTTAATTAATTAATTAAGATAAAAGCTAATTAATTAAAATAATTACAAAATATA
>JANZLH020000107.1:1617101-1631883 GCA_026770325.2 Erythroxylum fimbriatum
ACATGTTTATGACAATCTCGGGTATATTATCAAATTTCACATTTTATCACATTCTCTTTTTTTACATCACTTGCTTTCATAATAACTCATTTCTCGTTCATTTTCACTAGATACACTTTACTTCTATTTTTGAATCACAACTGTAATCACATGGACCACTTCATCCCCATTAAACACATGTCTTTGGTACTTTAATGCCAACAATTCACTCATTAATATTATTCCAACATTACATGATCACACATTATCAAAACTCTCATTTCTTCTTATCAATTCTCCAAAAATCCAAACCTCTGGGCCTACTGTTTATATTCAATCAGAAGGTGAAAATGATGTAATTTAGTCTTACTCTCTTCGAGGAAAGTGTTCCTAAATGTATTTTGTTTCTATTGACACCAAAATCACTCAATTTGGTTCAGTAATTTGGAAGATATGCCTCAAACATTTTCGGGTTGTTCGTATTAAAAAATAGTATACTATGCACAACTTCCATTCATAATTTGAACATCTTAGAGATTGAATCACAATTCGACGTTTTCATATGGTTTGTAGCCCTTTTTCTCTAGTTTACTCAAATCAAAAATAATTTCATTTGGAATCCTATAGATCCATATATAATCAAAATACCGAAATAGGTTCAGTAAAACAACACCGGTTCATACCATTCCAACAGATTCTCTCATTTTTGTTCAATCAATCTCTTTTGAATCAATTCAGAATGCTACCAATTTCTGTGTAGAGGTAGAAACAAATCTAATGGTCAAGAATCAAGTTATTTGGATGTCTAGAGAAGAAGTGCTTGTGCACGACGGTGCATTTTCCCATTTATCACCAAAGTCAGCACGACGGTGCATTTTCACCGTGCTCAAAAGTAGCACAACGGTGTAAATCCATTTTGAACCCTAAAAGTCACCGTCGTGCATCTTCTTCTCCACCAACATCTCAACTTCAAACCTCCATAACTTTTGATCCAGGGCTCCACAATTTACAAACTTTATATCAATGGAAAGCTAAAAGAAAGATCTACAACTTTCATTAAGACCATGTTGTCAAAATTCGCCTAGATCAGTACAGTAAATTCACCAAATTTCAGATCGAAAATTCAACTCTCTCCTACTATTCATTCCCAGAATTTTCAGACTTCCATTTTTTTTTCAAAATCCAACACTTCTATTTTTATTCTAGTCATTTCAACTCCATTTCACTAAACTCATTCACCATAATTTACACTACCTCTGAAATAGCAAATTTACCCTAGTTCCATCGAAATCATCAAGAAAAACAAAAATCAGTAGTTGACTTTTTCATGCTCTACATTCACCATTCATTGCATTTTCATTCACTGCATTTTCCTTAACTCTCTTCCTATAACTGTCATTTATACACTCAGTCCCATCTCAGACCTTCATTTTACAACTACTCTTCAACTCAAAAACCATTTTCTTGATCATTCTTAAAGCTTTCACTTACCCACGTAAACACACGCACACACATATATATATATATATTTACATGCAGAATGAAGAAACTGAAAACAGAGCATATCACTTTTTAATTCTTTAATTTTCTACACTCATCCTATACACCATTTCATTGCTATTTCAAACTCCAAAACTCGTTTCTCCGACATCTGATCACTAATAATCATCAAAACTAAAATAACCCTATATCCATATTTTCATCCCATTAACACAGTGCTTATGAATATATACACGTATATGCCATGTTCATGCAATTAATAGCAAATTCAGTAGATTTATCTCATCAATTCATAACTCTAAAGGATTTTCTTAATACTTACTTGTTAAAGATTCCAAAAATCTTCAACTATCCCAAAGCGCTAAACTCCATACAAAACATGTAATCCACTGTGAACATTAACCATCTTCTGATTTTTCTTAAGGCAAAAGAAACAATTTGCAAGGTGGGATTGGTATAGGAGAAGGAAAAGCAGAGAAATCTCTTAGAAGGTGTTTGATGAAAAATTCTGTGTATGGAAAGAATTCGGAGAAGGTGATATGATAAAGAAGGAAACTTAGGAAAAACTTAGTCTTTTAACTCTGAGATATCAAAGCTTACTTCTCTAACAAAAGTACAAAAAGCAACTTAACACTTGTCACTTTTGCTAAGGTCTAACTCTAACTAAGTTATTTCTTGACTAATTCCTTTAATTCCCATCTTTACAATCCAATTATCTCCAATATCCCTTTAACTCTTTTTTTTTTTCCAAAATTGTCAATAATTTCTGAAAATCACCAAAATTCACCAAAATTAAAAATATCATAGTCACACTAATCAATAATATTTCCAATATAAATAAATTCAAATTTCTCAAAATTCCCAAAAATCACAACTCAATCCAATTATACCTGGAGTTATTCATGAATGTACATAAAATTATTTTCATGTGTAGAAAAATTCACTATTCATGTGCCTGTGTATGAAATATTATGCATGAGCATGAAAATGCATTTCTTATCTCGCATTGTTTACTGATATTTACTATTCTAGCCTCCCCGCAGGTAATGGGATGTTACAACTTTAAACCTGCTAAGTCCTAGTTGTGGCTTAATAGGCATGCCTAGAAGGGTCTGCAATTGTTTTTGTACTTAGACACTATGGTGTCTTCTGTTCTTAGACACTACAGTGTCTTCTATTTTAGAGACTCAAGTCTCTTCTGTTTATGTAGATACCAATCATAGGTATCTTCTATTCTGTTCCCGTTACCCACTTCTGTAAAAAGGATTAGCGGGCAATTTCGTATGTGTTTTAATATTAATTCTACTCTTAAACAGTCATGTCCTATTATGATATTTTTATATTCTATTCCGATGTAAGTATATTTTGTTCTACTGCATTTATGTTATGTGCTAATGCAATTAATAGTCTGATTACTCTCTTATTTGAATAATTAAATATTGCTTGTTAATTTGTGATTTATTTTCTTATAAATGCTAGACGAGTGTTAGAAGCAGTCTCCATCTTGTATCATGTTTGGTTATTCCCTACTAAGCTATATGCTTAGCACGGTAGTTTTTCCTTTATGTAGGTCTTGATATAAAGGACTAAGGCTGGGATAACTGCAGTGGCCAAAAAAGGATGTGTTATGTTTTAGGAGATGTTATGTTTAAGTTTTTGAGTTGTATTTAAAATTATGAGACATATTTGTATTTTGTGTAAATGATTTGTAATAATTATAACACAGGATAGATTTGAATTTAAGGCATGTATTTGATAAATACAATGTGTAAATTATGTTCTGTTTATAACTTAACATTCAAATGAAATGTGAAGTACGTTGCCTTTTTTTTAGGATTTACTAGAATATCTTGGTATGTTCTAGGTTTGTTTTATATGGCATCCGTACATCCTTTTTGGGGGTATTAGGGTGTTACACTTGCCTCCTTCTTTTCTTAACATTAGGTCTAGATGCAACATTCACTTATTGCTGAAAAGGAACACTACCACCTTCAACATTTCCACTATTATCATGAACACTAGCAAACAAACTTCCACTAACAATTTCATAATTCAACGTACCCCTTTCGTCTTTCTCGTCCTGATATTCTTTAAGAAAAGTTTTCATTTATCACTTCACATTAAGGCTCACTTTTTTACATGGTTCCACATCTCCTTTAACCCCATCTAAATGCTTTTTTAATATAATGATTCCTCCACCTTTCAAATGCTTGTTACAAAACAAGTAGTATGGTTCTTCATACCGAGGAAAAATGCAGCATGAGCCCAAGCTAGATCATTATATCTTCCTAAAGCGATTGAATGATCAAGAGTACTTGAAATTACTTCCATTTATCTATAAAAATAAAGGAAGACATATATCAGAATAAAGAACACATAACTTCATTATCAACTACTATCACAAAATATGTATTGTTTAACTCAAAAGTCCAAATAACACAATTACATAATAAACATATACATCTTATATAATATAACTCATTTTGTATGATTATATCATATACAATTCAATTTCATCCAACACAATTCACCAATAAGTAAAAAACCAACAATTCAAGTATTCAACATACACAATTACATAATAAACATATACATTTTATATAATATAACTCATTTTGTATGATTACATCATATATAATTCAATTTCATCGAACACAATTCACCATAAGTCAAAAATAAAAAATTCAAGTATTTAATATACATAATAACACAATACACTTAATAGGCATCAACTTGAATATGTTCCAGGACAAATACAAAAAAATACATGCATGAAGTGAATTGAATTTAATAAATAAAGAAAATTTTTGCTTCATTATGTATGACTTAAATATGACATTAGTCATTTAGTCTTTTTAACATAAATGAGTTTGTCCATTCACTTAACAAATATATTGAGTATTAAGGACTAAAAAATGCCAACTTATGTCTAGCAAAGAACTTTTCTTCCCTTTGCCCAATTTACAAAACAAAGTTTAACTTTAAATACCTATTAAGATATTAGAGAAATATTTTACTGATGTTTAATATTAAACTATCAAACATTTAACTAATTCATTTTAATTTGATTCAATCCACAATAGCAAGTATCATCAATGGTAAGTTTTTTTTAATAGAAGATAATTTAATGTATTAAGCAAAAATTAAACAAAACTTTATAAATTTCAAAAATTTTATAAAAATTTGATTAGAATTTAAAGAATATTAAGATCACATTTAATTTAATTTAACTAATAACAAGTACATAATTTAACATTGTATGTTCAACACTTTTCAAAGCAAAATTGAAGAGGATAAACTTAATCAACATTCTAAAAACCATCATTATGTTAAATTTGAATAATATCTTGTAAAATATAATATATACAAACAATTAAAACTTTCAAGTTTCAAACCCAAATTTTCCAATCCAATTATTTTCTTCATAAATTGACAATGCCTAAATTACATTCAAATTGAACCAACTTACACAAATATCTCTAACTTTCAAACTCAAACTTCTTAAATTTTGACTCACACAAACAATTATAACTTGCAAGGCATTCACAAATTCCATATGACACGGCACAACCAAAACACTTCAGAAGTAGAAAAAAGGAATTCAAAACACACCTTAAAAAATAAAAAATTGCAATTTGGTTCAGTGGCTTGAGTCGGTTTATTTATGTTGGATTGGTTTTTTTGGTTCAGGTTGGTCAAAAAAAACAAATGTAAAAGTTATGGTTTCAACATCAAGAGAGCAACGACCAACAATGGTGGAGGAGAGCAAGGGCCAGGTACGATGGGGAGGGAGACCATCAGGTGGAGGACGTATGATGGAGAAGGAGACCAGCAGGCAAAGTGGGAGCAATAGCCAGCAGATGGAGTAGGGGGAGACCAACGGGTGGGGTAAAGAGAAGCGACCATTGGGTGGTGGCATCACGGTGGCTGGAGGGATAATGAGGACAAATGACAATAATGATAGGTTATGCTGAGAGAAGAGAGAAACAATTTTTAGATTTTGTGAGGGAGAGAGTCTGCGGGTGGGTTAGGTGGTTTTGTTAAAATTCTAGTTTTTTTTAATTTAGTCCCTATAATTCTAAAAACTTACGACACCAACCAGTACTTGGTAGGTATTTTAAATATCGGCTAGTACCAAACCAAGCTTCTGGTATTGGTCGATACCTAAGGCTAGTAACAAAAAAGGTGATTTTGTACCATTTTTTGGCCAGTATCTATTGGTACAACATAAAATTCAGTAAATTGGACATAGCCGTATAGTTGATCATATAAGTCACAAACTCTTTAAAATTTAAGGGACACAGGAGTCTAAGTATTCATGGACTTTCACGGTTATGTACACAGTCATGTATTTAGCCGTGTAAGTCTAAATGGGTGTGTCTAGTGAGTGTGTAAGTAAATATGTGTGAAAATTTTTTAAAAGATCCAGAATGTACAAGGTCGTGTCCAGAGACTGTGAAAGTCTCTATGACTGTGCATATCATAAAAAGTTGTTGGAAAACTTAAACATTAATCACTCAAAGTTACAAAACTTTGACACGCATACCATAAACATGATACTTTTTATCCTAAAACTAAAACATGTCAAAAATCAATAAAATGCTATGCTAAAACTAAATTTAAAAAAATGAAATAAAAATAAAACCTATCCTAATTCTTAGGTTTCCTCCTAAGTAGTGCTTATTTAATGTTGTTAACTCGATGTACCTTTCAACTTTACCATTAACCTGGGTTTATAATTAATGGTTGGCATCCATTGGTTTTTGCACATAACAGTTTAATGGCCTATGAATAAGCCATATATTGTAAGATAGTACAAAGACATAATGTATGAAATTAATTAAACTAATTGACTTTATTAATGCACTTTTCGATAACAAACTGTTACTAAAACAAGGAATAATAAAACTTCCTAAATATTTAGTTGACTAAAGCAATTCGCCTTGTCTGAGGTAGAAACCATCCGTAATTAAGGCAACTGCTAATAATTCATCAATATTTCCTGTAATTGGCTCCTCCTCTTTCCTTTTTAAACATTCACTAACTACCTCAATTTTCATGCAAGAGCTATCCTCCTTTGGATTCATCAAAACTTTATTCATATTCAATTTCACTTGTTTATCACCAATTCGAATGATGAGTTTCAATTTATGGACATCAACCAAAGCTCTTCTTTTATTCATAAATGGCCTATCAAAAATTAATGGACAATTTCAATCCTTTTTAAAGTCTAGCACGAAAAAATCCACAGGAATAATAAACTTTTTGACTTTTACTAACACATCATCTATCACTCCAGGTGGTTTCTTTATAGATTGATCTACCAAATAAATAAGCATGAATGTTGGCTTAACATCTCATAGCCACAATTTCCTAAAAATAAGATTAATACTTGCACCCAATTAACATAAACATTTCCATAATTCTAAATTACTACTTACACAGGGTATAGTAAAACTCCCTGGATCTTTCAACTTTGAGAGTATGTGTTTGATAAATATGGAGCTGTAACTTTGTATCGTAGAGACCATTTGGTTTTCATCCCAAGTCTACTTAATTGTTAAGATGTAACTGAGCAACTTTATGTACTTGGGTATACTCTCCAAAGCTTCCAAAAAGGGTAAAGTAATATGTAATTTCTTCAAAATTTTCACGAACTTTGCAAATTGCATATCCATTTTGTTCTTTTACAGCCTTTATGGGAATTAGATCTTTGGTGCATATGGAGGAGGAGGAATATAAGGAGTGTTGTTTATCTTCCCTTCATCCTTCTTCTTTTTCTCTTTATCCTCAACTTGGTGGGGGCTCTTCCAATTTTTTCCCACTCTCAAGTGTGATGGCTTTTAGCTGCTCCCTTTGATTCAATTTCATCTTGCTTGGGAGACTCCCCCACACATCGTATAGATAATGCATCAGCTGATTGGCCTATTTGAACCTCCAAATTGTAAATGGAAGATGTATGATTCTTCACAATTTTGTCTAATTTAGCTGCCATTGTCTTTTGATTCTTATCATGGCTCGTGAACTTGGAATTTCAACACATCCATTAGCTTATCCATCTTTTTTTACAATGAACCAAGCCCATCTTATTGGAACCCTAGTGGTTCTTGAGTTCTCAATTGATTCCTTGCATTATTAGACCAAGAAAAATTTATGTGGTTCTTTCACCCTGAATTGTAATTATTAGAGTAGGGATTGTTACCTCCCCGATAATACTGTGCTCCCATAAAGTTAAGCTGCTCCACGTTGTTGTTTTCCACTAAAAAGCAATTAGCTATGATATGACTTTCTTGTCCACATAGCTTGCATCCAAGCTTAATTGTCTTGAGTGGACTAAAAGATATGGTTTTTAGGTTGTTCAATTGTTTGGTCAAATTTGTTACTTCAGCCTGCAATATTGCCATTGAATCCATGGAAAGTGCTCCCTTTTCGTCTCTAAAGGTTGGATGTTATTTACTTCTTTCTAATGTATATGGATAGTTATTTTTTTCCATCTCTTTTAATAACTAATGTACTGCTTCAACAGTTTTTCTCATTAAAAGAACCACCAGCTACTGCATTAATAGTGCCTAACTTGGGTGGGTTTACCTTGTTATAAAACGTTTGCAAAAGGAACTCCTTTCATAAGTTATGATATGGGCAGCTCCTTTGCAATTCCTTGAATCACTCTCATGCTTCATATAAACCCCCCCCCCCTCACTTTGATGGAAATTTATGATTTGCTTTATAAGTCTAGTAGTCTTTGTAAAGGGAAGTATTTAGCTAAGAAGGATTGCACTAAAAGTTCGATATGCCTTAGCTCAACCCTTAAGTGTAAAAGGAAGAGCCTCACCTTGATTACATCTTTTGACAACCCATTATACCAAAACATATCACAAATCTCCAAGAAATTGGCCAGATAAACATTGGGATCCTCATTGGCTAGTCTATAAAATTGCATGTTGGTCTGTAGAATATTCAATAGTGCTAGTTTGATTTCAAATGTATTATTGTAAATTGATGACCTTTTAATCCCTTGTTGATTCACATTGAACCCTGGGCTCATGAATTCTATAAGGTTCTTTTGTTGTTCTCCTTGATTTCTTTCCTCTGCTAATGTTTTATTTATAGCTTCTTGGTGCTTTGCTCTTTGAATTTCTCTCTTTTTCTTAGTGATTTCAAAAGTTTATGTATTTTCTAATTTTTCATAAGCTCTAAATGATTCTTGTGTTTATGCACCCACAATCACACAAGATAAAAGTATTAAATTCCTTAAATCAAAAGAATTCTAATTGTATAAGATGCTAAAATCTCAATCCCCAACAGCAGCACTAAAAATTATTTTTGTTTTAATATATGTAATACCACAAGTATATATACACATGATGCCATTCCTATGAGGATTGGATTGGTTACCTAATAATTTCAATGCAATTTGTATAATGTAATAAAAGATTTAACTAAAAAATAAAATTAACTAATAAAAGTTAATAACTGAACCAGTAAAGATAGCAATAAAAGCGAAGTTAATCAATAATGGAAACTTAAGGATTATTTTATCCTTATTTTGTCTTCCTATCTTGTTAATTCAACTATTCTTAATCCTAGGTGTCCAAAGGTTTTGATTACCCTCTCTCGAGATCTAACTAATCAAGTAATTCCAATTGAAATAGATATTAGTTGATTTGCAATCTCTCGATTCCCAAAACTACTCGTAACTACTTAACTGTATTTGAAGGAATCTTATGGATAATTAACTCACAATTAAGATCTCTTTTCAATTATTTATTAACCTGATATTTGTAAGTCCATTAAGGTATCAAATATTGTCGTGCATCTTAACACAAATTACTTGATTCTCTCTCCATTTCTTACCAACTATGAGAACAATAAATGCCATAAAACATTAATAAATTGAATTCAACAATGTAAAAGCATTACAAAACAATTCAAGAATAAACCTTAATATAGAATTAGAATTCCATAATCATGTTCAAAACACAATTATTCAAATCTAACATCTAAGGAGCCTTGATCTAGATAATCTGGAAAGTTGGAGTTGACTTTATGTTCCAACTATTTCATGTTCTTTTTTTATGATGTGTGATTGAGCCCAAGTTTACATCATTAATTGGCTGCATTTTCATAACTGTTGATGTACTTTTTGACTCCTAATTGCGACTTCTGTGCTTAAATTAGTTCCTTATATTGAGTTCATATTATTTGCAATTTGTTAGTAAAATTGTTACAAATTGATATTAATAGCATTATAATTTTTTCTAAGGATAATTGATACTGCAAATTGTGATTTAATTGTAGGGACACAAAGTAGTCAACCATGCCAAGAAATCAACAAGTCGTGAGCCTTCCAGCACGTCGCGACGCGTCCAACAGAACAAACCAGGCACATCGCGACGTATGCCACATTCCACGTCGCGACGCCCCAACAGACAACCACGTCGCGACGTCAACAATTCAGTACGCCGTGGCGAGCAAGCAAAGCCGCACGTCGCGACGCACATTAATTCACACGTCGTGACGTGCAGACGGATACCCGGACCGTAATTGGAAATTTATCTCACTGTTCTGAGCCGGCCCATCTTAGTTCTTTAAATGCTTACCAAATTAGGTCACAGAGAGACACGACATAACACATACAGAGAGTCGGCTACACACAGAACATCACTGAATAGGAGTGATAGCGATATTTGTACAGATTCGAAGCCACCAGAGGCGACAGACCACCTCACCGTGCCATCTTCATCATCACCCTCGGTCATCACTATTCACTGATCGCCAGATACTTCACACCACCTTCCCCGTCAGTCTTTGGAGCCATGGTTAGCGTCGGGATTTCATCAGAGATGGACATCACCGGAGTTATGCGTGGCTAGGTTTCCGATCCTCTTGAAGGTGTAGCAATGGCTTGAGCTCACCGCGAGCTTCAAAGGGGAGTAGTCGAATATTGTCTGAAATTTTAATTATATTATTGTAAAACTCTGAGTTAGAGATTACAGTGGTAAGATTAGATTAGCATGGTTAGGGTTTAATCATGTGTTGAACAATATTTTGTGACTTGGATACTGTTTATGTTGAATCTTGTGCTTGTATATATGAGGTCTCATATATGTCTTAGGAGATTGCATTAATCTTTATTATCTGCATGGTTGTGTTTGATATGAATGATTGTGTTTGATCTGATGACCAATTGCATGAACAGGTCCATTTTACACACTAAGGTTTTTAACAAGGCTTTAATTAATGGGTTATTTAATTAATTCCTTGGACTTAAAAGGTCCTTTAAGGTTGATTTTTCGGAAACTTAGAGGATTTTATCCCCGCAAATTTATTTTGAACCGTGTTAGCCTAAGCTCATTTTCGAGAGGAATTTATCCAATTTGACTACAATCTGAGTTTTTGTTAATTTCAAAATTCCCAAAATCCAAAAATATATTTTTATACAATATTCTTCAATTTCAGTTATTTTCCTTAATTTTGATCAACATACAAAACCCCCCTCCTTTTATCAGCTTTAATTGCATTTTTGACTTATAGGCTAACTTTAAACCATTTTTGGTCGGTTCCAAAAAGTGAGACGACCCGAGGTTACAGCTTATACTGCAATCTTGGAATTTATTGTTTTTGACTAGTTTCCAAGGATCGATCCTAGATTGAACGACGAGCCGCGATCACAACCCTAATTCGCCACAGCTCAGATTGTTCCACACGTCCAACTTCGGCTCGGATTTCACCACGCGTCCAACGTTGACTGGTGCGCCCGTTCAGTTGATCTCTATGATAAGCGCTTGGGATAGGCAAATTTCCTTCACTTCCATTTCTACGTATTTGATTCTCCAACTTCTGTTCTCTGACTACTCTCTATTCGTCATCTCTTCGCCTGCAATCGTTGGGATTTCATTTCCTCCGTCATCCAAACTCCAAATATCAGTCACTTAACTAGGTACGTCCTCTCTCCTCTCCTCATCCTATAGATTTCCTTTCTATAATCATGTCGGGCGAACTTAGACTTGGGGACAAAACCCGGGAGCCGGCCGCCGAAAGTGTTGCGCAAATTGTCGAGGTGATGGAGGTGTCGGAGGTGAGGGGAACTGAGGAAGTCGCTGCCAGTGACCGAAAAGATGGGTAAGTCATTGAAGAGCTACCGTGCGACCAACCGATGATGACCGAGAGGGAATTAAACCGATCGGTCATCAAGAATAATATCCAGGTTGGCCTTCGAGAATGAGCAAATTTATAGCAATCTGGGAGGCTATTTTGTTGTTTCAGACAGCTTTTTCTTGATCGGTGGTATGAAGCTTCCGTATGCCCCAATTATCGATGATGTATGCTGCGCTTACACATTGAGGCCGAGCCAGATCCCTCCGAACGGTTGGAGGCTTATTAACGGTCTGGCCTTACTGTGCCATCATTTTGGGTATCCCCCATCGATCGGTATTCTGTGACATTTTTTGTGAATGAACCAAAGCTCAAGCGTCCGGGATGGGATCCCTCACCTCCAGTATAGAGACGTAAGGTATCGTCCTGCTGGAACAGCTTCATCGGTCAAAGCCTAGAAGACGAAGTACTTATTTGTTAGGCCCCTAAGATCTACCTTTGAATCTAGGCAGTGGAGATATCCCTTGGCCGAGCAATGGAATGACCTTGCTAATTTGTCCCTTATTAGGGAGGAATGGGAAGTGATCGACCGAATTAAGTCGCTCGGTCGGTATGCTTTCGACCGTCTTATTATGGGATATCGTGGAGGGGCATCGGTCAGTGCCTTTTCGATTAGCCCCCTGCCTCGAATTAACGGGCTAGAAGAAGAAACTGCCCCTCCTGGTTGACTACTCGTAGTTTAACTACTTGCTGTATTCATAAGTATTAGTTTCGATTTCTAACCTGCTTCAATAATTGTGCAGCCATGATGAAGCTCAAGGATCTCGTCGCGTCCTCCAGCTCCCCCAAATCCGAAAGCCAACACAAAGGGCATAGATCTTCCTTGAAGGTGAAGGAGCGAAAGAAGGAGGTGGAGGTTAGCAAAGACGTCGCTCAACCGACGGTGCCTGACCAGTCTACGGCGCTGCTGGCCCAATCGGCCAATGAGGACCCGACTGTGTCTGACCAGTCTACAGCGCTGCTGGCCCAATCGGCCAACGAGGACCTACCTGACAAGTATGCATCGTTGCTGATCCAATCGGCAAGTGAGGACCGAACGAATATGGAGGAAGAGGTAGAGCAACCGCTCAAAAGAAAGAAGACCGCTCGGAGTGTTGACTGATCGTCCTGCCCCTTGGACAGAGGAAAGGGGGAAGAGCGAGTGCCCTGATTAAATAAAGGTAAGGGGAAGGAGCGAGTGCCTGGCTCCGAAAGGTGGGCATCCACGATCAATTTAAATAAGACTGTATTGCTCAGGGACACCAAAGTCGCTCTTCATGTTGCCCAGAAGGTTGTTCCTCCTGCGGACGAAGAGTTTTTGGATTCGCTGAGCGACAAGGAGGTGATGGCTGGCCTTGTGAGCAGCTTAGCAAAGGATCTAGCGTTCGCCTCTGGGATGTATCAGCGTATTGATCGGTACACTGAAGTCACCCGATCATTGGACTGGGAGATTAAAAATCTTCTTAGCCAGGTCAAAGATTTGAGGGCTCAACTTTCAGAGGTGGAGGAGGAGAAGAATGTTTTGAAAGCTCAACTTGCTTCGGTGGAGGAGGAGAAGAACGTTTTGGAGGAAGAAAAGAGCATTTTGAGAGCTCAACTTGTTTCGGCAGAGGAGGAGAAGAGCCGAGTGGTTGCGTTCAGGGATGAGTTGGAAAAAGAGTGCCGAGCGTTGCAGCTCAATAACGAGGACATGAAGGAGGAAGTTCTCCGTGCTAACGCTAAGGCAAATATGGAACAAGAACTCCATTTGAAAATCCTCCGTGACTGCCAAGAAGCGACATTACAGAGTGCAAAGGCTGAGAGGAAATTGTTTAAGCTACAAAGCTCTATCAAAGAGCAAAGGGTTGAGGCAATCAAGCGATGGAAAGAGCGGTATTTAAATGACGAATGTAAAGAATTTGCTTGCGATTTGGCTCTTTCCATCCTGAAAAATTGCCATAGCGTTTTCGACTTTGATGGGTCGGATGGTCCTTCATTCGAGGATTTTGCCGAGCCCATGCTTCCCTCTGAGCTCGGCCTTTCGCTCGAGGAGGTAAAGGAGATAGCTGAGAAAGACAAAGAGACAGTACCGGATGAGCTACTGGACCTTAGTTCAGATGAGGAAAAGGAGCGAGCTCATGGGGGTGTCTCTCCGGCTGTTCCTATAGACCATGTCCCTGTCTCGGTTGCTCTGCCGACCTCTGAAGCTACTCCTCCAGCCGATCTAACTATTGGTGCTTCTCCTCCCATCGAAGAGCCAAAGTAGCGTATGTAATACGTCCTTCAAAGCTCATTTGGTGAGGCTTGTGACCAGAACTAATATTTAAAGAGATAAAACCTTTCTTATTTTTGACCTCCGTTGTCTTCTTTATTTAGTGTGTTAAGATTGGACTATCTTTTCAAATTATAGGCAGTGAACGAGTGCGTTCGGTGCATATCGATCAGTATTGAGGTTCGAGAGGATCGTGGCTGAACGATCCTGAGCCCGAACGATGCTGAGGCCGAGCGATCCAAGATTGTTTTCTTGGTATCACCTAGTTCCAAGATCCGGTCTTGGCAACCTGGCCGAACGATGTTGAGGCCGAGCAATCCAAGATTATTTTCTTGGTATTGCCTGGTTCCAAGATCCAGTCTTGGCAACTTGGCCAAACGATCCAAGACTATTTTCTTGGTATCGCCTGGTTCCAAGATCCGGTATTGGCAACCTGGCCGAAAGATGTTGAGGTCGAGCGATCCAAGATTGTTTTCTTGGTATTGCCTGGTTCCAAGATCCAGTCTTGACAACCTGGCTGAGCGATGTCGAGGACAACCAGTCGGTAGAATGTTCTCCCCTTAGTCCAATTTAATGAGGCTTTTTCTGCCAAGAAGCTTAAAACCCCTTTATTGATGATGATAAGGGCGTGGGCCATTAAAAAACCTGACTGGCAAGGTCAGAAAAAAGGTTCCCACTAGCTACATGTATAAATGTGTACGCAATAATAAAGTATAAGACAGAGAAATCTATTGGTAAAATGTCTTCAAGTTTGAGAACTCCAAGGCCTCGGTAGAATCTTGCCGCTCGTGTCGCGCAGGATGTAAGAGCCGCGTCCAGCTTATTTGACCCCTTGATAGGGTCCTTCCTATGTCTGACCGAGCTTTCCAGGATATTTCCCAGCCGCCTCGGCCTTTCTTAGAACATAACCACCGATCT
>JANZLH020000107.1:1663676-1676324 GCA_026770325.2 Erythroxylum fimbriatum
CGACGGTATCAGATTGATATTATGATTTTTAAAATTTAATGGTTTCTGATGTTGTGGTTTTAAATTATTGCAATGCCGTGAGAATTATTAGTAGAAATGTTCTGGTGGTGCACCTTTATCGTGGGATACTCGTCGGAGCGACCTTCGGGTTTTCCGTTATGTACCCTACGGTGAGGGGGCGCTACAAAAATTCTTCCATTTGAGTCCTACGCTTTTGTGTTTATCTTTTTAGGAACCAATCTTTATGTTGAATTATCACATATTTTGATATCCCATATTAGAAAATTGTGAAGATAGGAGGGATTTCTTAAGTTTTAAAAAGAGGTTTTCTTCATCTTGTTAATCATCACGATTTTTTTCCATTTGTAATCCTTCGCTTCAAAATAAGTAAAATATGAATTTAATAGAGTCCGAGGAGGTAGACATAATTGGATGAACCTCGTTAAATTCTGATGTTCTTTATTTGTTTATTTAATAGCTATTATCGAGTATAGTTGCAGTGAATTATTGTGTTATTAAATTATGTCTAGGAAAATTCTATCTAGGATGTTGGGTTTTAAGTGAAACCGTTTGTGACCCCTCTAGTCTTTCTTGGGAATTTACCTGGTGTGATTTTTCAGTACAATTGTTCACACTCTATTTATTTATGCAATAGTGCTCAAGGTGAATTTGTTATTATTGGTGAAAATTAACCCAAGTTGTCCCAACAATTGTTATCGAAGTCAAGGTTTTTTCTTAACATGCTATGTGGTTGCAATGAGGTCTGATCTTCCACATCAGAAAAGATTTTTCCTTTGACTATTGACATTCTACATTGACAACTATTAAATAGAAATTGTAGCAGAGATGACAGAAATTAAAGATACAACTACACCAATAGCTTTTACCTCTTCTATTCTAGTAAGAACTGCTGTGATAATTACAAGATTTGCAGTAGAGATTTTTTATGTCACGGTCATTTCAACATGTCGCAAAGCGAGGTTCAAGACACTCTTTTTCAGCAAGGTCTTGACATTGCTATTGAAGTAAATAAACCAAATGATGTTGAGGAGAAAGATTGGAAGACTATAAACCGTTTCGCATATGTTATAATTTGATCGTGTCTTTCTAGAGAGCAAAAATATGCTTTCTCAAAAGAAACTTCTACATCTAAATTGTGAAACGCGTTGGAGGAACAATTCTTAAAGAAAAACAGTTAGAATAAGCTCCATATGAAGAAGAGATCGTTTTGTTTCTCTTATGTTCCGGTACCACTATAAATGATCACATCACCAGTTTTAATCAGTTAGTTACTGATTTAATGAATTTGGATGTGACATTTGGAGATGAAAATATGGCTTTGATGTTGCTAGGATCCCTTCCTGAGGAATTTGAGTTTCTTGAAACTACTCTACTTCATGGGAAGGTTGATGTGTCTCTTAGTGAAATTACAACTACTTTGTGCAGTCATGAATTGAGAAGGAAGACAAAGGAAGAACGTACAAGTGGAGCAGCAGAAGCTTTGGTAGTTAAAGGCCGTTCGCAGAGCCAGACTAAAGAAAAGAAAGGGAGATCAAAGTCGAGGCTCAAATTAAGCAAAGATGAATGTGTCTTTTGTCTGGAAAAAGGCATTGGAAAAAGGATTATCCAAAGTTGAAGGATAAAAACAAACCTGATAAGGAATACTGTTGCAAATTTGAATATTGCTGAATGTAAAGATGTATACTTAGATCTTTCATTGATTGTTACATCCTCAATAAGCCTTGCTAGTCCATGGTTGCTCGATTCAGGCTGTAGCCATCATATGTGTCCCAATTAGGATTAGGTCTCTGATTTTAGAGAGCTAACAGGTGGAGTTGTCTATATAGCAAATGACAATCCCTGCACCGCAAATGAGATTGGTTCAATTTGCTTGAGGAATCATGACAGAACAACTAGGACTCTGACATATGTCAGATACGTGCCAAGTTTGACGAAGAATCTCATTTATATGGGAGTCCTAGAATCAAATAATTAACTGTAAATGCAACATATGGAGTAATGAAAATCATCTCTGGTGCACTTGTGGTAATGAAAGAAATTCGAAAAAAATAATAACATGTATTATTGCCAAAGTAATGCAGTTATTGGAACAACAACAATAACTTCTAATGATGATCAAGAGCTAGAAGTAGCCAGGTTGTGGCATATACGTTTAGGACATGCAGATGAAAAATCCTTGAAGATATTAATAAATCAAGGATGGTTGTTTGCAAATTATTAGACTTCTATGAGCATTGTGTCAAAGGGTAACAGACAAGAGTGAAATTCAACACTGCAATCCATGATATGAAGGGTATTTTGGATTATATTCACTTTGATGTGTGGGAACCTTTTAAATCAACATCTTTTTTAAGAAAAAACTATTATATGACATTTGTTTATGTTTTTTCTCTGAAAGTATGGGTGTATACTATAAAGACTAAGGATAAAGTGTTGGGAGTTTTCTTCAAATGAAAGAAGATGATGGAAACTCAAACAGGCAGAATGATCAAACATCTCTGTGTAGATAATGGTGGGGAGTACATGAGTGATCCATTTTTAAAAGTCTATGAAGATGAAAGTATTATCAAACACTTAACAGTCAGGGATACACCACAACAAAATGGGATGGCAAAACGTATGAATCAGACATTGTTGGAGAAAGTTCGGTATATGTTGTCTAATGCTAGGTAGGGCAAAGAATTTTGGACTGAGGTTGTTACATATGTATGTCATCTCATCAATGGCCTTCCATCAACTGTTATTAGTGGTAAAACACCTTTGGAAAAATGGTTTGGAAAATCTACTACAGATTATGATTTCTTACATATGTTTGATTCTACTGCATACTTCATATCAAGGAGTTAAAGTTGGATCTACGTGCAAAGAAAGCAATTTTTAAGAGGATCACCTGTGATGTGAATGAATATCGTCTTTGGTGCCCAGAGTTAAAGAAAATAATTTTCAGTAAGGATGTTACCTTTGATGAATCTACCATATTAAGGAAGGTGACAACTGAAAATGTTAAGTTGACAAATGGTACTCCAAAACAGGTAGAGTTTGAAGGAATAATTGTTACCCTAGTAAATGATGAAGCAAATGAAGAAACTCCTGTGGTAGAAGAGGTGCCAGATGAAGAAGAGGTTCCAACCTAAGAACCTCCACAGCAACAATTATCAATTGTATTGAGAAAACCAAAAAGGAACATTCAAGTACCTGCTCGTTATACAAATATAGTGACTTATGCATCTCTAATTGAAATTGATGATATTCCTACCACTTATAAGAAAGCAGTTTGAATTTCAAAAGAAGATAAGTGGAGGATAGTCATGAATGAAGAAATTCATTCCCTTCATAAAAATCAAACGTGAAAGCTAGCTAGTCTCCCAAAAGGCAAGAAGGCAATTGGATGCAAATGGATATATGCAAAGAAAGATGAATTTCCTGACAAGAATAATGTTTACTATAAAGCAAGGTTTGTGGCCAAATGCTATGCTCAGACGAAGGGAATTGATTATAATGAAGTTTTTTCTCCAGTTATAAAACATTCCTCTATTCGAATTTTGTTGGCTTTGATAGCATAGTTTGATATGGAACTAGTTCAATTGGATGTAAAAACAGTGTTTTTACATGGAGACTTAGAGGAGGAAATCTATATGACTCAGCCAGAAGGTTTTTAAGTTGTTGGAAAAGAGAATACGGTATGCAAGCTTGAAATATCGTTGTACAAATTGAAACAATCTCTGAGACAGTGGTACAAACAATTTAACAAGTTTATGATGAGAAAAAAGTACACAAGAAGCAAATACGATCACTGTGTGTATTTTCGCAAGCACAAGACGGATCCTACATCTATCTTCTTCTATATGTTGATGATATGTTGATAGCTTCAAAAAATCAAAGACAAAATGAGAGATTGAAGATTTAGTTGAATTAGGAGTTTGAAATGAAGGATCGGGGTAAAGCCAAAAAAAATCTCGACATGGAGACAAATAGAGATGAAAGTTATGGAGATTATTTTTGTGTTTGACTCAAAAATAATATTTGAAAAAGATACTACAACGTTTTGGCATGAATGAAAAATCAAAACTTGTTAGTACTTCGCTTGCTCCTTATATAAAGCTCAGTGTATCCTTATCTCCAAAGAAAGATGCAAAATGAGAGTATATGACTAAAGTATCGTATACAAATGTGGTTGATAGCTTGATGTATGCTATGATGTGTACAAGGTCTGACATTTCACAAGCAGTAGGAATCGTGAATAGGTATATGCTTGATCTAGGAAAAGAACATTGACAAGCTGTGAAATAGGTTCTGCGGTACATTCTGAATACCATAGATATTGGATTAATGTTTGAGAGGAACGAGAAAGATGGTCATTGCTTAGTTGGATATTGTGATTCTGACTATGCTGGTGATCTAGATCAATTACTGGCTATGTGTTTACTCTTACAAAGGCACCAGTTAGTTGGAGGTCTACCTTACAGTTAACAGTTGTTTTGTTGACTACAGAGGCAGAGTATATGATAGCTACACAGGCTGTGAAGGAGGCAATTTGGCTTCAAGGATTGCTTGATGAATTGGGAATTGGACATAAACATGTCAAAGTACATTGTGATAGTCAGAGTTGCTATTCATTTAGCAAAGAACCAAGTTTATCATACAAGGACAAAGCACATCGACGTTTTCTTTCATTTTGTGTGAGAGATTATTGAAGATTGTGGAATAATACTCCAGAAAATCCCGATCTCTGAAAATCATGCAGACATGATGACAAAACTGGTGACTGTAATCAAGTTCAAACACTGTTTGGACTTGATTAACATTTTGAGAATTTGATAGCAATTGGAGACACTACTTAAGATAGTTTCATTTACGGGAGGATTTTCATTTTAAAAAAAGGGAAATATGTCAAGGTGGAGAATTATTGACTTATGACATATTTTGATATCTCATATTGGAAAATTGTGAAGATGGGAGAGACTCCTTAAGTTTTAAAATGAGGTTTTCTTCATTTTGTTAATCATCCCAACTTCTTTCTATTTGTAATCCTTCACTTCAAAATAAATGAAATATCAATTTAATAGTATTCGAGAAAATAGGCATAATTGACTAAGCCTCGTTAAATTATGATATTCTTTTTTTGTCTATTTAATAGCTATTGTTGGATATAGTTATAGTAAATTATTGTACTATTAAATTACATGTTTAGGAAATTCTATCTAAGAGGTTGAGTTTTAAATGGGACCGTTTATGACCCCTCCAATTTTTCCTAAAAATTTACTTGGTATAATTTTTCAGTACAATCGTTCACACTCTATTCACCTAAGCAATATTGCTCAAAGTAAAATTATTATTATCGGTGAAAATTAACCCGAGTTTTCAAAACACTTTATAGTTAAGTTATGCTCCTTCCACTTTGTGTCTCTACGGAGGACTAGTTCTTTTGATTTAATTTTAAATGGTTTTCTCAAAGTTGGTTCCGACCGGTGGTCATCATGAAGCTTTTTCCTTCTCTCTTTTTGCCATTCTTGTCTAGGTTAACTAGATTATTGCTAAGTAGCCTATTATAGGGATTCCACAAGTTCGTGATCCTCATTTCAAGTTTTCAGGTGCTTGGAATGGCTTTTTGACAGTTAAATATATGCGGTTCATCGTATCTGTAAGATATGAATTGGTTTTTGCAACCACAGATAATGGGAAGTTAGAAAGAACATACGAAATCGTTACCGTTGTTTGGTCAAATTCAACATGGTTTGAGATCATCGTAAAATAGAAGTGTAATAAAGTTAAAGACTGTCGTGTCAGTTGTCTATACGCTCTGAAGCATCACCCTCCTGCTATTGTCTTGAATGTGGGATTCTCGACACTAATTTATGGCCTTGACTTTGCTGAAGGTATTTGAATAACATTCATTGGTGATGCATGCTGTTGATAGAATTGATCACAAGATGCATGGGTTATGTTGTGGGCCATATGGGTCACTGTATTATTCAACCCAACTTCAGGTGCTGCGGCTGCAACTTGCTGCTGATAAAACTGTCCTCCCACTCCATTTACGTGTACATAGCCATTTGTATCCTGACAATGGACGGGGTTTATTGAGATCTTTGAATCTTCCTCAGGGAGTTGAAACGTTGCACCCCACGGGTCTGATTGTGGCAGGTGATAACTTCCGTCACAATGCGGACCAATTAACAACTGATTTTGGTGATGATTCAAAACTTCATCGTTGGCAACTCCCTGACTGCAAGTTGATAGGCTGTACCTTTGACAAGAAACGGGATCAAGTTGAGAGTGTATTTCCCAAGCGAAGTCTGGATTTGTAAGAACAAGGCTTTGATAAGAATGACTTGAGCTTAGTTGTGTGGATGAAACATCAGCTACCGGTTCTCCAGCTTGACAACTTGCTAAAGCATCTCCATAATAGTTTATGGTTTGGTTCCATGCTCTGGAATTGTCATATACATTGTTGCTAATTTGGCTATCTGAGGGCGCAAAATCAATAACTATGTTATATAGTAGATGGTATGCTTTTAATATAATCTGGAATCTTAAACTGGAAATATGGCTTGAGAAGCAACGTGAGCACCTGATGTCGGTGAAGTCATTTGATTAAAAGACTGCAGAAGCAGAGAATGACAAGACTGATTTGGTCCACCTAGCCCCAAAGGTGCATTAATAGTTGGGCAAGCTAACTGCATTCCTCGGTTCAAGTTTATCACATTCAGCATACGTGCATTATTGTTGAATGTTGAATCTGTCAGTCCTCTTTCATTTGGAAAGTTTGGCGACCGTGACATATTTGGGAAAGGTTTCTTGCTGAGCTCCAGTAACCGATCATCACATTGCAGAAGCTTCTCATAGTGTTTTTCAAGAGTTCCTGGTGAAAACACCAGACAGTGCGTCCTGACAATGGAACATTAGATCAGATTAAGCTTCTTTAGTAATTTCCATCTGAATAAACGGTAGCATTTGACATCCAAACCTGCAACGACAAGCTTCCCCACCAGTAAAGTCTGACGTTGAACTCCAAATGGTATGCTTTCTTGGCTGTGGATCAACCTCCATGAAAAAGTTAGGTCGCTCATTTAACTGCATCAACTCAATGCAACAAATTAAGGGATGGAACATGTAACTAAATTCAAAGCAAGAACTATACGCTCGCAAAGACGCAAGGAAAAAGGAGAAACAGAAGAAACCTCAATTTGCAGAGTAGCTGACTCATTCTCCTCAATTTTAGCTTGAATGGCTATTATATTACTCCATTGAACTTCAATCTTTCTCTTTAGCCTCCCAACCAGAATCTCCCACACCAACTTCCTTTTAGAATAATAACACTTAGCCACTATGTCACCTTGGTTTCGTGACACTCTCTACAAAAGGAAAACAATTAAAAGAACTCATTACAAATGAAACCATTGTATTACAAATGACAAGCTTGTGACTGTACCTCCCATGATCCAATTCTGAGAAGTAACGCACTAAAATTAGAAGCCTTCAGTTTCCCAGAATCGTCATGGCTCAATAACATACGATCGGTGTGAAATTCATTCTCATGCAAGTTCTTCTCCATAAATTCATATAAAGAGGGTGTAAGGCTGAGTTTCAAACCGAGTGGTCGCAAGCTCAAAATTTTATTTGCCAAGTTAGTCTGAATCATCATAAGTATTTACGTTAAACTTAAATTATATGTATTGCGTATTGCGACAAAAAAAGGTGGAATATCATACATGGACAATAATACGTGTAAGCACACGAAGATGTAAAACCTGTTGATCGTCCTGAATTTGAGTTTGCAGATTTCCTGTGATCTTGTCGTTTGCAATAGCAGAGATATAATCGTAAGAGTCGCCATCAACTGGGCCAGGGCCAGCGCCAGCGCCACCGCCACCGCCACTATCAGCATCAACCCATGTTAAATCATGATACATGAGCGGGCACAAATTGTGGTGGTCTTGATAGAAGAGTGGAGTCAAATTGGTGCAGCACAGGAGATTGGATGCTGTTTTGGAGATGCACATAATGCAGAGACCTGATGGCGAGAAAGCAGGAAGAGAGAGAGGCAGTTGGGAGAGAAACAGGATAATGAGAAAGAAAGAAATATATAGGTATTTATAAAGAGCAGAGTAGGAGTAGGAACAGTGTTGGAGGTGAGCGGGGAATTTAATTACTGAAACTTGTACGTGTTAAGGAGTCTTGTATTGTATGAGACGGAGAGAGCATAGCATAAACTGCCGCTGCTAGTTTTGTTTCAATATAGAAGTCCTAACGGTTTTGGCTCAAGGGCGTTAAAAAGAGGAGAAAATCTAGGGTGTACTGTATAGTCATTATAGAGTATGCCGCATCATATTAATATATTTTTTTAAAATAACAAATTTTATTTTATACATAATAACAATATTAATTTAATATGGAATGTCATTAATACGAAATTTAAGGGACACTTTTGCAAAAATAGAAAAATTTTATTGTAAATTTTTAAATTTTAAATGAATATTATAAATTAAACAAAATTTTAGATTTTTTTTTACAATTATCCCACAAAATAATAACACATCTCCATCCACCCATCTATCGATTTTCACTCCATATTTATACTCTTCACCCCCGTCTTATACTTTTCTTTCTTTTCAACATTCACGATTGCGACGGTGACGGTGTGCAATGGCGCGATGGCGGGTGTGGTGCGAGATAGTAGGTACGTGCAATGGCGGGTGCATGCAGTATGGTGCGATTGGAATGAAAAGGGGATAGGGAGGACGCGTTGGAAGCGAAGAGGAGAGTGAAGAGTAGAGAAGGCATCAGAGGGGGGCGGAATAAGTATATTGAAGCAAAGGACCAGTCATAAGTCGTTGGAAGAAATTGGGTGGCTTGGCCTTCGTGTCTTTGTAATATTTACATACACCCTATAGTATTTTTTTATCCATATTCTTTCTGCTTCTTTTGTAGCATAAATCAGGATACTAGGGAAGGGTATTGTCGATATGTAGGTAAAATTTGCGATTTGACTTACGGCCATGCCATAAGCAAAAAAGCTGGCTTTTTAGGTGGATAAAAAATTTTCAGTGCAGATAAGACACAGACGTAGTCCATATATGTGTTGTACATAAACACAGTAGACCCACTATTTCATTCAGTCTACATTATATAAAAAAATTGTACGATTACTGCACTAACAAAAAGCTTGCAAACGTTAAAAGTTGACTTACTATCATTTGATTTATGTCTTATTTCCGCAAGAGTTGTGGAACTGTGGTTTTTTTTTTTACGAAGGAAATTACAAGCTAAATCAAAGCGAGCGGAAACACAGCGCCGAGCGCATCGGCCCGGATGAGGTTACGAACTCCAAAAGGGGGCTCCTGCAGGATATGACAGCCTAGAAGCAACCGGCCAGCGTGACGGGCGAGAAAATCTGCGCACTGGTTCCCTTCCCGGTACACATGCTGAAGTTGAGTCATCCACTCCCGGCTCATCAGATGGTGGATACCTGTCACAAAAAAAAACCCTCTGTTAAAGCAGTGTGGGAATCAGAGAGAATATTAATCACCTCGAGGGAGTCCACCTCGACTACCACCCATCTAAAGCCTAAGTCCCAAGCCAGCGAGAGGCCTGAGTACACCCCCCATAATTCGGCAATCACAGGCGATCTCGTCTCGAGGTTATGCTGGAACCCCCCTTTCCACTCCCCATGCCAATCACGAATAAGCCCCCCCAGCGGCTCCCCTAGTGGAGCCCGGCCTCACCGTGCCATCGGAATTGACCTTAACCCAGCCGATAGGAGGCTTAGCCCACCCCACGAAGGATCCCACCGGAAGGCCTGGGGTAGGAAACACGCTATGTTCGATGGCTCGAGCACGGACTATCCAACCCACATAATCCATGACATTCCGATGATCCTCAGTCGGCCAAACAAATCCGGGCTCAAATAGGCTGTTGTTCCGCCACTTCCAAAGGAACCAACAACCGACTCCAAAGATCGTGGCCTAGTCGTCCTGCTGCACCAGCGTATGCTTCGACAGGTTGGAGAGCAACCAGTCCGCCTCCTCTTGTTGGAAAAAAACACAATCGACCACGTCCTGGGAAAACTGGTTCCACAACGCTTGCCCTCGCGCACAGTCCCGGAGCACATGGAGGCTAGTCTCCGCCTGGCCACAGAAATGACAACTGTTGTCGGTAGCCACATGTCGAATCACTCGCTAATGGTTGGTCAGGAGTTTCCGTTTCGCAACAAGCCAAAGAAACGAGCGGATGCGCTAAGGACCAGCCCATTTCCAGATAATCGGCCACAACGGGCGTCGGTGCCCCAAGTTTCGACCCTCAATTAACTCATAAGCAGAAGCCACGGAGAACACCCCTGCGGATTCAACTCCCACTGAAGACGATCTTTCTCCAAAGACGAAACAAGAGGCCCGAAAGACGCAAGAGCCAGGTAGACGGTGCTCGGCAGAAACTGCTGGAGGTCCTGCCATTGCCAACTATCGTCCTCCGTCATGAGATCGGCCACTGTAGCAAAGCGGAGTGGCTCCGGCATCGGGGAGGAAGCCAGATGAATAAGAGGACCCCAGTTGTCCAGCCAGAAAAGGACACGCCGCCCATCCCCTACACTCCATTTGCTCCCCTGACGAACCCAATCCCAAGCTTTCACAATCCCTTTCCAAAGGGGGGAGGCCCTAGTCCGGTCAAGAGACAGACGGAGGTGCTCAGTCGCCACCCTATATTTCGCCCGTAAAGTCTGGACCCAAAGCGCTGTGGGCTTAGTGACTAAGCCCCAGCCTAATTTGGCCAGGAACGCATCATTCAGAGACCAAAGACATTTAAGGCCTAGGCCGCCTTCCTCCTTTGGCTTGCAAATGGACTCCCAGCTGACCAGATGCATCTTGCGGTGCTCCGGTGACGACCCCCAAATAAAGTCGGGCATGAGTTTCTCCAGGTCGTCGCACAACTGCCGTGGGAGGCGCACCTTCTGCATAGTGTAAAGGGGTAAGGCCGCGAGAACAGCCTGAGTTAAGGTAACGCGTCCGGCCAGGGACAACAGCCTGGCCCTCCATCACGTGAGTTTCCTCTGCGCCGTATCCAGGATATACTGGTAAGTGCGCCGAGTAGTCCGCTCATGGATTAAAGGGATGCCTAAATACCGACCTAAATTAGTCGTACGAGTAACCTGAAGACCAGTGCTAATGCGCCTTGCTGTTTCGATAGAGACGTTCTTCGAGAAGAAAATTTGAGTTTTAGCGGTGCTAACTCGTTGGCCGGATGCCCTGCAAAAAGTCTCCAACGTTTGTCTGATAACTTGCATCTGCCTATCCTCCGCTTCAGCAAAGAGCACAAGGTCGTCCGCAAAGAAAAGGTGAGAGATGGGGGGTCCCGTGCGGCTCAGAGTAATCGGTTTCCAAACTCCCCGAGCCACCTCTCCATACAGAGAACAAAAAGATACGGCGAGAGAGGGTCTCCTTGTCGAAGGCCTCTCATCGGCCGAAAAGGATCCGAAGCCCGGCCCTGCCAGACAACTTGCATAGACGTGGTCGTAACACATTGCATAATCACCCAAATTAAAGTCGCTGGCACTCCAATATCCTCAAGCGTCTCCCGCACAAACTGCCAACTAAGCCGATCGTAAGCTTGTTCAAGGTCCACTTTGATAGCCATGTGACCAGTCTTCCCGATTTTCTTCCTCATAGAGTGAATCACCTCCTGAGCGATAATGATGTTATCGGTGATATGACGACCTGGGATAAAATTGCATTGGTTCTCGGAGACTAAATGAGTCATGTGAGCTTTCAACCGATTGACAACTACTTTGGAGACAATCTTGTACAAGACGTTGCACAGACTGATCGGACGAAAGTGAGACACCTGAGTCGGGGACGGATTTTTAGGAATCAGAACCAAAAGAGTTTGATTTAATTCGGGTTCCTAGTGATGACGCTGAAAGATATTCTGAATGAAGGCCACCATTATGGGCCCAACCGTCCCCCATTGGTTCTGATAAAAGACAGCATTAAACCCATCAACTCCGGGAGCTTTGTGAGGATGCAGCCCGAAAAGCGCCCGGTGGATTTCGTAAGCCAGTACAGGGGAGTCCAACTCCTGCACTTGAGCCGCAGAAAGAGCCGGGAATGCACCGGAGATCGGGAACGGAACGGGTGGGTCTAGGGCACAGGAGTAGAGCTGATTGAAAAAATCTGTGACCATCCTCTGAATTTGCACCAGATCCGAAATGGGTGTCCCATTGGAATCAAGGAGCCTGGCGATCTGCAGCTTCTTCCGCTTGGCTAGGGTGAGCATATGATAATACTTAGTGTTTCTATCACCTTTGGAAATACAATCACACCGAGCTTTCTGATTCCAAAAAAACTCTTCCTCACACAAGACCTGCAGGAGCTCTCTGCTCAGGTTGTCTTTCAGAGCCAGTAACGAATCCTGATTAGCAGCTGTCTGGGCTCACCGGATCCCTTCGAACCGGGCCACTAACTTCTTTTTGCAAGAAAATCCCGGGGTGTGCATCACATACACACGGTGCGGAAAATAAAAATTTTTATTCCGAGACCTTCCCGAAAGCCAGGATCCATGTGTCTATATAACAATGTCAAACCATAACGACCAAAGGAGACCGTCTCTAACGGTATCCACGCAGAGGTCGGAGAA
>JANZLH020000107.1:1701128-1713440 GCA_026770325.2 Erythroxylum fimbriatum
ATAATCTAATTGCTAAATCCTCTTTCCGCACACTGAAATAACCATCTCATACATATACTTTCAATCATACAATACGATTAAAGATATCTTTTATGGGATCAACCAATGAAATTATAGGGATAGTTTTAGACTCAATGATTTGAAAGGCCATCTTGTGTTAAAATTGTTTAGCATCATATCTGACATATATGCTAACACAGTTAGCATATTCTTCAAATCCAGTATGCTGGAACTGCACATTTTTACCATCTTCTACAAAGTGCCAACATAGCAAACATTTGTTTGCCATTAAACAGAAAACAACAACCATATGACTTTAAGACAAGTAAATTAAAGTAGAACTAACCAGAAAGAGCCGTCTTGTCATCTGTCTCCAGCCCTAGCTCCTGAATAACATATGTTTAACCTTAAGTTGTTACAAATGTAAACGTACTTGTAGCTAGAGGACATTTCATTTCTGATTTAAATTTAGTGGTAAAATAAAACCTAAACATCAAATAAGAACACGATAAAAGAGGACCACGTACCTTCTTTATGGCCTTAAGTTGTTCATTCAATAAATAGCGGCGTTGCTCTCCGCTTATCTTTTCTTCAATTGCTTTTGCAATTGATTCCTAATTGAAAGAGCCAACAATTAAAATATAAGATTTGAAACATTGACAATGCTCATGTTTCTAATAAAAGCAACAAGGATACCTGAATCTTGCTAATTTCCATTTCTTTTTTCACCAACTCTAGTGTGAGTTGCAAACGTTTATAAACCTGAGTAATCAATATTGTATACCAAACAAGATACCATGAGGGCTGATCTTTAACCAAATAAAAGAATCAAATTAAGAATAGCTTAAAGCATGCCAAAGATACACTAAGGTCTTCAAATGTAAGTTAAGCTATTGCTATGACCTACATCTAGCTCTTCAAGAACTTTTTGGCATTGCAGTTTGTTTGCACCAGATATTGCTGCCCCAAAATCTGCTAACCGTGGAAAATTGAAGTCTCCAATATGCTGCAGATATTGAAAGAGAGAACGCATAGCAGTCAATCTTACATAACTCATTGATTTTTATAGTCAAATTATTTACATAAGAGATGTTTACCTCAAAATCTTGTTTCTAGCAAGCCAATTTCACAAATTAATGACAATAAAACATTTAAGCAAGAATTTTTTCTGACTTCAATTTTAGTCCAAGTTCAACAAGAAAAGAGCACTCTGGTCCTTCCCTTCTAAATTTTTCCACTTTTGCCTCTGCCTCAGCTAAAAATTAAATTATCAAAAGATACACTTTTTGGCAATATACAACCAATATTTAGAAAGCAGCTCGAGTTGGCTTTGATGATAAGGGTGGCTAATTTAACCCATAAACTAGCAAACAAAATTAATTCATTAAACCAACAACCATTATTATGCAATTATGAATGCACAAGGAACCAAGGTAGATGTGATAAAAAAACTCTACAAGAGATTTACTGATTGTAGGCCAGCAAATACTAGAAATGATCAAAAACTTGAAGGAAAACAAACCTGAGTATATGTTTGGACATGATCCCTCCAGAGGGAATTTGTTTTCAGAACATCTCTTAGTGTTGCTATGACCTCAAAAGATGTGGCTTTAATGACATCATCATCCTTATTATATGGTTTATCCTGCAAAAAGAGAAAAGCAAGCAACAGATAGTGACCCTTAAATACCACATGAAGAGTCAAAATTTCAAAAACAGATATAAACTATATGCACCTTCAAATGATCAACTTTGACAGTAAGTGGATCCTCATTGACCTATAGAAAACCAGCATTCATCTCAGCTTCAAGAGTTCTGCATATATTTGCAGCAACAGCAGATTAAACAGAAATGAAATTTAGCATCCATACTCACCATCTCTGTTATTCTAAGTCGTCTGTGGCCAATAAGGACAACCTGTTCTCCTTGGATAGAAGTAATCTGGTTTATAACATTATTAATGAAATGTTGTTCAGATATCTAGACCTTTTCTTGATACAAAGAAATTAAAAGTGATGAATTGAAGAAGATAAAAGGGCTGAAGAAAAAATTATATACCTGAGCAAGAGTTCCAACATCATGTAGCCGATTAAACAACTCTTTTCCCTTAAATTCATATATATTTTTCTCCGAATCAGAGCCAGATACAACATTGGGATCAGTCCCTGGTTCATCTTTAAGAAGAAAAGCACCGGCATATGGGGCTTGCCTTTTTTGGCTTTCTTGCAAAGCTGCCAGTAATTTTGGGTCCTATGTTGAAAAGCAAACACCAATGTAAAGTTTGATTCAACATAAGAAATCAACAACATAAAACAAGATTATTCACAGATATGACTAAGGTTAGAACTGAGAATTTGATAAACTATGCACCTTAATGAGCATACTGTACACTTGATTACAATAATGGCATCTGATATATGTACATTACAGCACAAAAAAGTTATTAGACCCAATATCTAGAGCATACCATACAACTGATCAACAGAAAAAGGTTGACAGCATTTCAAAGTAAATAAAAAGCAAAAACGTGTAATACCTTCACATAAATTGGCATGTAGAATCCAGGAAATAGAGGCCTATGTGGCAATGGTAGTGCCATTACCTGCAACAGAGCATAGTAAACTGTTAATTCCTCGTAAATGATGAATCTACACCATCCTCAAAATTGAGCACATTACAAGATCGATAGCAAAAGGTGGAGTTGAGAAAAGAATACCATTAGCACTCATAAAGCTTGCCACTATACATACCCTTCTATCACTAATTTCACAAACACTCCATACTAAAGTACAAGAATTGTAGAGGATGCCTTCCCATTTCTATTGAACCTCAAGAAGTAAACCACTAAAGAAACCACCTTTTGGTATCAAACTGCAAGTTTAGATTCAATTATTAAACTAAACTAATGATTAGCTACTATTCTAACATGCCAAGACTGGTTCTAGGAGAAGCCAATTGCCAACCATAGCCGATTCCATGACGTTCACATTATGGAAGCTAAAGAAAAGTTTAAAGGAACAAGCCTTGAGGAATACATGTGGGAGATGAAAATGACAAGAGTCTAAGAACATGTCAACAAACCGAACAAGAAAAGACTGTGTTCTCAGTCTTTTCTTTATCTCTCATTTACTTATAACCGTATTATAATTAAAAGAACCCATCACTACCAGACAGAAGCAGAAAGCAAGGGCAGTAAGATAAGAAATAGAAGAGAAGTTTGTGGACCAATTCATCCCGAACCCAAAATTTACAAGAAAAGAGTAAACTTAGATGAATAAATATGCAAATTGAAAATGATAAGGAGTAACTTATTAGCGCCCAATTGTACGTTCATCTCATTGTGATTTACTTATGCCAGGTGGGGTGGGGGGAAACAGAGAAAGGGCAGGGAAGGAGAAAAAGAAATGAGCTTTATTGCTGCAATTCAGTTGGCCTCACGCCAGCCTAATAACGAAACTACATCAACAAATAAATTTTCCATGTTTCTTCTCCCGTTTCCACACTAAACACAGAAAATTCCCGAAGACAAAATCTTTGAATGCACTCACTGTAAGATAATCCTCGGGTCTAGGGTTTGTAGGAACGATTGCTGATCGACTACTGGTGTCTGCATTATCTGCCTCCGGCTCGCCGCTCTTTCCCTCCGCCTCCGCCACCTCGCCGGTTCCATCATTTGAAGAGTCCGAGCAAAAGAAGACCTTTTGAATAAAACCCGCCTCCCTGTGATTCTTCCGAGTCGATCCAGTGATCGAGCTCAGCGCTTGCAACAACCAAGTCGTGGATGACTCGGTGGAGATTCGAAGGCACGGAGAGGCCACGTGACTGTAGAGCTGGCGCGAAGCAGAGGAAGAGAGCAGCTTCAACATTTTATTGGGCAGTGGATGTTGAGGGGATGAAGGAAGAAATCGGGAATTGGAATGTTGAAGAGGAGAGTGGTCTAGTGTTGAAACGCCATGAATAGTGGAGCTTGGCGTGAGGGAAGGTAGTCCGGGGAGTTGGGTGTTTAAAATAAAGCCCCTCATAAACCCTATCGAGCTTTCTCACTATTTTTATATTTTTTTAAAAAATAGAAAAAGTAAAAATCCTTGTCAATTCTTCCGTCTTGCATTTTGTCGGACGACGGGTCACAAAATTGGAATTAGTAGTTATATGTTTTTCCCTCTTGTTTCATGGGTCTTGTTGAGCTGTAGCAAATTGAAAAGGTTAATTATGTCAGTTCACACTAAGAGGACATATATTCTAGAAAAATGTGGAAAAGAGCGGGAAGAACTACACTGATAGTAGCAAGTAAAGAGTTACTGAACTGAGCCAGTTTCTTGTGTTGCAAGTCGGAGAGGATTTTTCTATCAGAAGGGTGTGGCCAAGACGATCTAGATGATGCTCAGGGATTTTTTTTTTGGAGCTAAAGATAGTGCAAAACTAAAATAGTCTGATATTTGCTATCGAACGGAAGAAGGGGGTCTCAATATGCCTCCATTCAAACTAACAATCAAACACTTTTACTAAAGCAGTTTTGGTGGATTCATAAACACCTAACGCCTATTTAGTTTAGTTGATTATTTTTAAGAATAGAAAAGATAAAGAATAAAATATAATAAGTATTATTGTGTTTGATTCAATGAATGAAATAGATAAAAATTTCTATGTCAATGTTTGATTTAAAATATAAACTTAAAATAAAGTAAGAATAACTAACAAAAAAGCTAAATTATCCTTATGATTATGATGATGATTATTATTATTATATTATTAGCTTTATTATTCTTATTATTATTATAAATTTTCTAATTATTATTATTCTTATTATTATTAATTTTATCAATTATTTCATTTTTAGTTTTATTATTAAAATCCTTATCATTATTAATTTTCTTCTTCCATTTAGTTTTTTTAATTATTATTATTATTATTAAGAATAATAATAATAATAATAATTAAATTTATTATTTTATTAGTATTATAAATTTTCTACTTATTCTTATTATTATTATACATAATTATTTATCTTATTCTTATTATTATTATTCTTATTATTATTATTATTATTATTATACAAAATTAATTTTCTTATCATCATCATCATCATTTTTATACAAAATTAATTTTCTTGTTCTTGTTCTTTTTATTATTATTATTACTATTATTATTATTAATTATTTTTATAATTATTAATTATTAAATTCCTTTTTATTATTAATTTTCTTCTTCTTCTATTATTATTATTATTATTATACAAAATTAATTTTCTTCTTCTTCTTCTTCTTCTTCTTCTTCTTATTATTATTATTAAATCCCATTTTTAGTATTAATTTTACTTTCCAATATTTTGCATTGGTTAATTTTTCTGGTCCGACTCATGTTAACATTCCTTATATAGTCACAATTGCAATATAAAATAACAATGAAACTTTTTTTTTGGTAAATGACAATGGAACATATTCAATACAGATTACATATAAAGATGTTGAAGTAGATACACAAAGATGTAAATAATATATGTTGCACTGTTTGACTAGAGTAACCATATGCATACATAGTCATTAATAAAGAATGTGATCTTAATGTCTGTTCTCATTCATCTAAAGTATAAAGGCCCAAAGGAAACTAAACATTGGGTAAGCTAAGATCAATTGCTCCATTGAAAATAATTCTTAAATTACTGAAGCCCTATTGTACGAATGGAGCCACAAGCATCACTTACTTTGCTAATGCAGCAGGGTCCCATGAAGATGGAACAGCCTTCTTAACATGATCACAAAATACCATCTGAGACTTCTCTAAGGAAACTGTATAAAGTGTTATAAATATGCCATCAAAAGCAAGGGTTTTGGTGTTTGCTGCATCTTTTTGCCAGCAACCAGAGTACTCAAACATGGCATTGAACAGGCCTGATGGAATTTTTCCAGTCAATGACATTTCCTGGTTGAACTGCTCTGACATCTGAAAGAAAGGTAAATAAAATAAGATGAAGGAAAGGAGAAAGATAATGAGAGCTTTAAAAGGAAAAAGTGCTCCTTCAAACATCAAAGCCAGTATCTTAGACAGTGTGGAAGAATGAGACTTCTTGGAAAATAGTCAACAAAATGACATGCTGAAAGAACCATTACTCGGATGAAATTAGATGTTAACATCCAACCTCTGCAAATGATACTATTATTAACAGACAGTGATAATCGCTATGATCATAGTTGTAATGGGAAGTTGTTAGAAAAAAGCACAGTGAAGGGAAACGCAAAACAGCAATAAACAAATACAGTTACGTCAAGGATACAAAAAATTAATGCCATTAAGCTTCCATATCTCCTCAGAAAATAAATGCACACAAAGAATGTCTGACAATAATCAATTGACAACCACTAGACAACAAGAAAGCAATCATTATGAAGCAACTGCAACTACCTGATGGAAGGAAAGAACATCGGACCTAAACCGTATTCGCTCCCCTTTGTCACATTTTATAGATTTGGAAACATTTGGGATGCATATCCCACCTGGTAATACAACCTCTCGGCCTGTTTCGTCATCAATCTCAATTAACCGGGACTCCTTTGGATCCCCTTTGCAGCACTTCAACCGCAGATCAGATGCTATATCATAACCACGTCCTATCGACCCAATTGCAATTTGAGCTGCCTTAGGAGCTGCAAGTTTGAGCGCCATTGCTCGTCACATAACGGCAGTTTATCATAACCAGGAACAAGCCCTACACATGATATATCAGAAAACACAAAGTTTCAGCTCATCTAATCAACCTGGATATGCAATATCTAAAGAGCACACATTCTTAGCTCAAATGAGGCCGAATAACTCATTCTGGTTCAAAGAACCAATACATATCCTCAAGCAGTTAACAGATATCAATTAACTTAATTCACCATCCAGGTTTCAATAATCAAGCTACAACCGACAAAAGCAGATACATGTCTGACTCAAAAAGAGAATCAGACATAACTATAGATGCTTATTAAAACTGAAGGAAGGCAAGTGTCACCAAGGGCTAAACGATTCAAATAAGTTACTTTTAAATCACTTAGAACTGTGAAAAGTTGAAACAAGGCAATCAAAAAATAAAAACCCAGATCTAAGTTCCCCGCATGATCAAATACATTTATATTCGGGTCAAAATGAAGCAAACTTCATACATTTCCCAGGGAATGGAAACCGCAACTTTCCCAATAACCTCTCCCGAGTCAGCCTCAAACTGCACTAAAATTAAATCTTTCGAGAAGCTAAAAAACCAGCTCTTTTCATCCAGAGGAGAAAGCTTTCAATCGCAGAACTCCGCTTGGGTTGCTATAAATTGTAGAATCGGATTCTCGAGAAAATGATAGAAAGCAAAGAAAGAGAGAGATATAATTCTTGTGATAACAAACGAAGAAAGTTAGAGAGAGAGAGAGAGAGAGAAGCCCTAAGCCAAGATGAAAAATTAATATTTTAATTAAAACAATTATGATACAAACTACAGAGATAGAGATTTGACCAGAAAGGAAGTAGGAGAGAGGCGAGACTGAGACAAAGAGATTCCACTAGCTGTAGCCTTTGCTGCTCCCTTGTTTTGTTCTGAGAAGGGATGGACACAAGGACTTTTTAACATCTTTTGTTTCGGATCATTATCAACATATTAATAGCTAATAATAACAAAATAGGGTCTTCAATTGGCTACATTGATAAGCAAATCAATTATGTTTGCATGACATGACTACCAAAGAAATGAATGAATTAATGTTTCTTTAAAATTTTCTTTTTTTAACTATTATCGAATATGTGTCTATTTTCATACAATTCAATACAGCCAGAAACATAACTCAAGGAGTGTGGTTGAGTGGCAAGAGACTCATCCTCGCCTTTAGATGCAATTCGATCAGTATATCAATTTTTCTCTAATGAATTAATATATTACACAAGAACTCTAAGATTACATCAATTTACTATGCATTAAATGGAACCTGCAATACAAGAAAAAGATACAACAATATTGGATGTCCATAATCTACAATTAGTAGAAGCACAAGGAACTTTTCACATTAATACTTTATTATAGGAAGATAAATAGAAACAGATAACTAAAACTCAGTTAAATTTAAAATTAGGGCAAGATATTCATCATCAACCAATAATAAAACAAGTATTTTATCGTAAAGTCTATTTCTATAAAATGATTCATGAAACTCCCATTCGAATGGATCAATGTAATGGACATATTAGACTCAGTTTAATAAATCAAGTACAAATCACTAAACAACTTCAACAAATACCGGAAGATAAGCGTAGGAAAATAGAATATATTCATCTATCTACTATTCAAATTTTATTAAAATCCACCTTTCAAGGCGATATAGATTCACCCATTAGAATGCAATTATTGATGAACGAATGCAAAATTTAAACGATCAAATTATAGGTATGATGAATGGCAATCTAGCTTATGGTAAAATCAAATTTAATACACAATTAAAATTAGGAATTCCATTAATATCACCGAATGCATATAAATTTTATAGAGAAAATCTCATGACAAAAGGACAATATCCCTTTTCCATTACATATCAAGTTAGTTATGCACTTACCATAACTAATTCCCATCATAGTATTGAATTTAGAAATACAGATCGCATATATATGGATCAATTATTTAATGAAGTAGCCAAAGTAGGAACTAAATTTAGAACTCAATTATAACCCTTACCAGCTATTCAATATCCCATTATCCCACAAAGACATTCATTTTCCGATAAACCTACCACCATAGATCCTC
Organism: Erythroxylum fimbriatum; assembly: GCA_026770325.2. Lineage (NCBI taxonomy): Eukaryota > Viridiplantae > Streptophyta > Magnoliopsida > Malpighiales > Erythroxylaceae > Erythroxylum > Erythroxylum fimbriatum. The sequence goes on from JANZLH020000107.1 coordinate 1,709,884, forward strand.
CTTTATTAGTAAGATCCCAATCAATGAAGTGCACCAAACCTATTGGATTCATTGAACCTGAAAAAAACAACAAATTAGAATTATCGGTCCTATTACACAAGATCATCATCAAAAGTTAAATAAAATTCAACAACAAATTATGGATTTAACAACCTACAGACAGCATACATTATGAGTATCTCCCAACAAATAACGGAGTTAATAATACAACAAAATCAATTAGAAGAAAAAATTTCAAAATTAATGCACCATCATGTAAATATAAAACTATCCTTACATTAGTTATTTCAAAATAGTCTACAAAAGCAAGAGAATCAGAATACAAATATTGAACAAAAATAAGTCAGGATTTAACAAGTATTAGATAACTTATCTCCAATATTAGATAAAACAAAACAAATCCAAAAGGAACCCCTCATCAACAAAATAAACAAAAGCGACAAAATCGATCACACCCGAGTGGTATCAGAGCCTAGTATTACCATTCAACCATGAAAATTTTAAATAGACACGGTAGAACGAAATATAAATTATCAATTACAAGAAATTACGAGTCTAATTAAAAAACTCTACTTCCCAGATTAAGATCTTGCAAGACACTATTATAAATCCTATATAATAGTGCGGAGTATTGCACTGAGTAACTTGCACTGGAAAATAATAGAACTTCAAACTTTTTATTTATATGAGAGAGTTTTTACAAGAGAATTTCGGAGCGTTGGTAGGTGCTACCGATGTGTTCTCAAACTAGCTAATGAGTCTTTATATAGACTCTTACATAACAGACTAGAAGAAAATAATTGAGGATGACTCATCAATCCGGGTGTGCTCTAGGCCCTCGTAGTCGATTGATGCAAGCTACCTTAATTATTTGCCTTCTTTTGACTTAGTGGGTTATTATTCTACCCACTGATTACTAAAAACAAACATAGTGGAATTTTTACACGTTTTCCACTTTTAAAAGAACGCCAAGTGGTCGTTCATAAATTAAAAATAAAAAGTGACTAGACAGTTGTCTAATATAGTGGGAGACAAAGAATCTCCTTTTTCTGTTGATAATCCACTGATTATCTGATGCTGTTGTCCATTTATGAATTCTTTGGACCCTTCCTTTGCTGTGGTCGGCCATAACTTACTCTTCTCAATGAGCGTGTTCCAGCTGCCCATTCTGCTACAGTCCTATGATACCTAGGATTTCGTTTTTCTTCTTCAGATGATTCCTGATTTTGATAGGCTAAACTGATTCCTTCATCTTTTTGACTGAAGAAAACTTGAGTTGTTGCTATATCTTTTATTGCTTCCTCATGGTTGATCTCTGATTCTAGTTTTTCTTTCTTTAATTCTCCTATTGTTGTCATGAGTTCATCAACCTCTTGCTGAAGACGAATGATTTCCTGGTTGTAGACTTCTGTTAAAGGACCTTCTCATGGCTCTTGTTCAATAAAAATTTCTTCATTGGATTCCACATATTGCATTATGTACTCTAAAGCTTCATTAAAGGCATAAAATCCTTTAAATCTTGGTTTTGCCATTTCCACTATCTGCTTCAGTAATGATGAATAATAGCAATAAATTCCTCTTCCCGGGCCATTAACAAATGAGAGAAACTTTTACCCAGTGGTGGATCCATAATTTTGTTGAAATAGTATTGAAGAGCACAACATGCCTTTTGTTTTTGTCCACTGTTGTTTGCTTTCCAGATTGCATCTAGTAAGCATTTTTGTTGTTTATCCAATGGAAGATTGTCCAAAGAGGCAAAATCGTTGACTATTTCTTTCCTTTGTTGTTACAGGCGAGGACCTTTTATTTGTTGGGCTTGAAGCCCTTTTAATCAACTCTTCTACCCGAACATATCCTGCAGGGTTTTCCCAAGCAGGCTTTGAGCTTGTTCCTGTTTCTTTTTGGGTAAATCTTTCATCTCTTCTAGGGCTTGAGGAAGATTCCTCAGTATCTGTTCTTCTTGCTTCCTTTTTGAATTTTCTATTGTAGAGATCTTCAAGAGTGACATTGGGCATTGTTGATTTTCCTTTTTTTCTTTGTTCCATACTGTACCTTTTGGTATTCCATCTTTTTCTTATGTAATTGTAAGAACATTGGTTCTTCTATTCATTTCTTGTAGTTCTTCTTTAGGTTGTCTAAAGAGAACTATTTCCCCAATTTCTTGATCTTCATTATTTCTTTTGTCAAGTGGACTTGACATTCTTTCTGTTTCAGTCAACTGTTCAATAGATTGAATTTGTGGAGTAAAATACTGCTCAAAGATTATTTGAGCTATTGCATCTCCTATATCCACAAAATATTCTTCAGGATTAGTATTAATTAGGACCACGTAGATTATACCTCTGTAGTCTGTATCAATGACTCCAGCAGCTACATCTACTCCCCTTTTTGTAATGGAAGACTTTCCAGCAATCCTTCCATATATTTGTTTTCCTTTGAATTGTCCTATTTCCATCCTAATCCCTGTTGAGATAGTTTTCCTTTGGAACCGTGGTATTATTATACAGCCTATACTGTATAAATCATATCCTGCAGCTCCTTTTGTCCTTTTGTCAGGTATTCTAGCTTGTGACACCGTTTTGACAAATTTTATAGAAAAGTTTTGATTTGGTACCACAAGTTCAACAACATTCCGATATAGAAATGAAAATTTGTTGGACTTCTTATCAACACAAGGAGTTAAGGCAATTGCGGGAAAAGATTTGCTCAAATCGATACATTAGTCGATAATAAAGATGAAATCATATATGGCTATGAATCCGATCAGGAAGCATTTGTAGAAGAAGAAAAACCACAAAGTAGTAGAACTAGAGAAAACCGACAAAAACCTGAATAAATTGGAGATAAAAGGAAGAAAGAGTAACATAATGAATATAATTGGTCAACAAAAGAAGATTTCCTAAATCAACAAGGATATTATCAGAAAGGATCAAAAATTAAAAAATATCCTACTAAATATAGTCCCAAATATACCTCATTAGGAACAAATGGAACACTTAATCTTGGCTGTGTTAATAATCCAGAAGCTCTTATATTAGAATGGTCAAATAACATACAATTATTACTTCAAATCGATAAACCTTTTGGAGATGTAATGAACAAAGATTCATTATGGAATTTCATAATTTATAAAACAACAGGCATAGTACAAAGTTTTTTATTATATAATGATGAAACTTTAAAAAATACATCTCATTATCAACAAGCAACAAGTGATGTTAATCTATTTCATACAGTAGCAAGTGAAATCTATAAAGAATTTTTAAGTAAAGATATAATCACTAAAAAAGCCGAAGTATCTACAGCAGATAGATTAAAAGCATTATGGCATTTAAATAATAAGAGAATTTGTGATATCTGTTATTTAGATAATTATATTTGTGAATTTAAAAAAAATATTATTATAAACTCGCTAAAAATGAACAAGAAATGTATATCCATATTTTTTTACAAAAATTACCCTATCCAATGAATCAAAAGGTGTTAGAGTAGTGCCCTAAAGGCCATCTCCTTTAGCGCATTTTGTTCAAAGTCATGTACAGACTTTATGAATAAAT
>JANZLH020000107.1:1720286-1731972 GCA_026770325.2 Erythroxylum fimbriatum
AACCATCTGTTCTATTTCTTTTCAAATTCAAGGATTTTCCTCTTTTCTACACATGAATAAGCGCTAATAATTCCTTATTTAACAGTTCTAACTTACAAAAAGGTTCGGGGTCCAACAATCACAGTGACTTTAAAAACCTCTACAATAAACTACAAACAAATTTTAACCACCTTCGATCCAACTTATATAGTTTCTACAACTAATCAATATATAACTTGCTTCATATATGCAAGACCAAATAAGAAAATTATTCACAACTTTAAATTGTTTAAAATCATATATTGTCAAAGAAATTTCTTAACAAAAGCACACAGTGTTTACAACTCATATTTCACCATATGCTCTGCATTCTTTTCTTAAACATTCCCCTATAAAATTGAACGGAATAGGTTGAGTCTCAACAAATCTAGAAAATATCAATAACACTAAATTCGAAAAACATATGTTTCATTAAAACAACTTGTAGTAAAAGGTTACCAAGTGAATTCAAATTTCTTAATATTTCGCCCTTTATTTTTGGTAATAGTACATTTGAAGTTGTAAAATGTTAAACAATATCATTTGTTGACTCACTCTTAGGTTTGAGAAATGAATTCATTAACTACATAGATGTATCAGGAAAAATTTACCTTCATAATCTTCCATTCCTCCTGAGCTTAAGCCATAAACCTCCACCAAGTAGACGGAACAGCAACAATCTAACTTAGTGTTAAATGAATTCACCTCCCAATCATAGAAGACACTCCCAATTGCACCCAACCACAACACAATATTAGCACTCGAAATAGATCGACAATCCACACTCAATCACAAGAGAGTGATAGTTCATACTCAATCACACATAATCGCAAGAGTAGTATTGTCAATACACAAGAACGAAGAAAACATAAAGTTATTCACACTTCACTCATAATCATAAAAGAGAGGAGAGTTGTATCTTGAATTCACACACAATCGTAAAAGAAGAGAGCTACATTTGAAAAGTGAAGAACAAAGAAAACAATCCGTAGTTGTATATCATTTAGTTTTTGTTCTAATTAATTAATCTTTAATTTAATTTACTTTTACTTTAATTGATTTTTAAATAAATGAGTTTCAAAAATTAGGCCAAGTGTCATATACAAAATTAGACGTGGTTTGCCATATCTACGACATTACGTTTGGATATTTTGCAACAAATTAAAATTTGGAGCATTTTAGCACCACTTTTTAAAGATCAGTCTAGTATTGTGAAATTGAGTAAAGTTTGATATTTATTTTATAATTAAACCTATTATTTATTGTAAAATATGGAAAACTAATATTAATAAAAAATAAATAGATTATTGTTACTTCAATTTTTTATTATTATGATTTTTGGAGACATAGTTAATGTAAAATTATAAATTATACATTGTAATATATTGAGAGATTATTTTGTAATTTTTTTAAAAAATTCATTGATTATTTTGTAAATTTTAAAAACTACTCAAAAGAGTATCCAATATTAACTAGTATTGAGACAGTACAGTATCAGAACCAAATCCGATATTGGTTTTGATAAGGTATTCATAATTTTGAAAAAGATAAAATTATATTTAAATTGTTATTATAATTAATTTTATTTATTTATTTATAATTAATAAAATTAAATATTAATTTGGAGTGCTTCTGCTTAAACAAATTCACAGCCATAAATAAAGCAAAACAATGTTCAGCAAACGCTTACATTCGGATCTGTACCCTTCCTTAATTTCAGGCTCTCGAATGCAGAAGTTTCGTGCCGGGTCCTTCTCATGTGGCTTTCTCCTGATGTTGCTCTGAGTTGAGCAGCATTATTATAATTCCTATATTGCTTTTCATAGAAAACATTACTAATGCATCTTAAACGCCATGTTTTCCCTGCCCGTAAAAGCAAACAAGCCTTCTTTAGGCAACTATGTTCAGCCAGTCCCTCCATTCCAACTACTACAGACCTCATATACAGGCAACAGTGGTCAAAGCTCAAAACCTTTCTCCAGAACGCAGACCCCAACACTATACTTCAAGAACTAATCGCTTCAGGAGCCGACGCAGAGCTCATTTTCAGGTACTTTGCGTGGTCTCGCAAAGAGCTTAGACATTCCCACTCCTTGGAGGTCTCTTTTAAAGTCTTACACACACTCGCTTATACCAGAAAGTACTCAAAGATTCGATCTTTTTTGGATGATTTTGTCAGGAAAGATACAAGTAGTTCTGTCTCTTCTGTTTTTCACGCCATTTCTGTGTGCGCTGATTCATTTTGTGTTAATTCCATAATAGTTGATATGTTGGTGTTGACCTACGTGCAGAATAAGAAAGCCCATTTGGGAATTGAGGCATTTAAGAGAGCTGGTGATTATGGGTTTAAGTTATCTGTTGTTTCGTGTAATCCATTGTTGAGTGCTTTGGTTAAAGAGGGTCAAACTGAGGATGTGGAGTTTGTGTACAGGAACATGATTAAGAGGAGAATTGAGCCAAATTTAATTACATTTAATATTATGATTAGTGGGCTGTGTAAAATGGGGAAATTGAATAAAGCTAAGGATGTGGTTGAGGATATGAAAGTGTGGGGCTTTTTACCAAATGTGATTACCTATAATACACTCATACGTGGGTATTGCAAGATGGGAAGGATTGGGAAGATGTATAAAGCTGGTGCAATTTTGAAGGAGATGGTTGCAAGTGGGATTTGCCCTGACGAGGTTACCTTCAATACTTTGATTGATGGGTTTTGTAAGGATGATAACTTGTCTGCTGCTATGAAGGTTTTCGGTGAAATGCAAAGCCAAGGTTTAAAACCAAATTTGGTTACGTATAACTCCCTGATCAGTGGATTATGTATGAATGGGAAGGTTAACGAGGCTGTTAGTTTACGGGATGAAATGATTCTTTCGTGTTTGAAGCCAAATGTTGTTACATATAATGCACTTGTTAATGGGTTCTGTAAAAATAATATGATGAATGAAGCAAGACAATTGTTTGATGATATGGGCAAACAAGGGGTCTCTCCAAATGTTATAACATATAACACCCTGATTGATTCATATTCTAAGGCAAAAAAGATGGAGGATGCTTTTGCAATGTATCATTCGATGTTTGAAAGGGGTATCTTCCCTGATGTGTCTACCTACAATTGTTTAATTTCTGCTTTATGCAGAGAGGGATATATGGCAGAAGCTTGGAAATATGTGGATGAAATGCACGGCAGGGGTTTGAGAGTTGACCTTGTTACATATAATATATTGATAGGTTCATTGTGTAGCAGAGGGGAGGTGAGAAAGGCAGTAAGACTTTTGGATGAAATTTACAGAAAAAGGCTATGTCCAAGTCATGTGACATTCAATACTTTGATTGAGGGATATTGCACAGAAGGTAATCTTAAGGCAGCTATGATTATGAGGGCACGGATGGAGAAAGAAGGGAAGCGGGCTAATGTTGTCACATACAATGTACTAATAAAGGGACTTTGTAAAAAGGGTAAGCTTGAAGATGCAAATGAACTTCTTAATGAGATGTTGGAGAAAGGTTTGGTGCCCAACAAAATAACTTATGAGATTGTAAAAGAAGAAATGCTTGAAAAAGGATTTATTCCAGATATAGAAGGACACCTGTACAATGTTTCAGTCAACTCTTGATTCAAGTGAAGAAATGCATCATTGCAACCGTGATCACTGGATTTCTTATTTGAAAAGCTCGATATGGTTCCTGGTTCATACCTCAAGAAATCAAATGCATCTTTTTCATCCTTATTTGTGGATTCTGCCGCAGGAAAGCACCTGTAGATCTCTAACAAAGAACCCTGTTCTACGCAACAACTTGAAGTTGTTCAGATCTGTCTTTTCTTAGTCAGGTATGCATGCACACAGATATGAGCAAAATTTTTATCGTTGCGATCAAAACACATTTGAATTATGGGTTCTTTAAACAATTGATTGCTCATTAGTTATTTCACTGGAAAACAGTTTAAGTCCTCAAAGGAGAAAATATAGTGGCAGTTCTTAAGAATGCCATTTTTTTACTTCCAACAACCATCAGTTCTTATTGTCCAATTGCGTCCCTTTAGTTCTAACTTGCCCTCTGTTCCCCTTTATTTTTCAGACCTCACTTCCTCTTTGCATAAAAGGTTTTCCAAATACACCCAACATTTTGCATCTTCACTAGCTTAACTTTCATTTTAGGTTGTCAGAAAATCCCAAAATACTTATAATTTTACTTCATTTCTGGTAGTTAAATTGATTGCTTTAGTAAACTTTTCGGTTCTTCTTCTATGGGGAATCAATTCCCTAAGCTCTCTTTCCTTCCAAAGTTATTCTTTCCTTCTGATTTTATTAAATTTGGTTATCTTTTCCTTTCTAAACATTTTTTTTATTCTTCTTTATTGGTGTAGGTTTTATTGATGATTGCTTTAGGATTTTGGATGTGGATTGTATGCTCTTTGTGTCAATCACAGAGTTCTTTGCTTTTGTGGTACTAAGCCATGACAATCCATATTAGGAGACAGTTTTCTGTTTAGTGTTCTTAATCTTTGTGGTTTTTTTGACAAATAGATCATACTCCATCACTAATTGTTAGGGCCAATGACAATAATAACACTAAGCCTAGGATATGGAGAGTGTATTCATGTAGAAAGAAAGAGGGGGCTGCAGGGAATGAAGAGAATGATGTTAGAGTTAGTTAGAATGGGGGGCTGATGGGGCACAAGGGAATAACAGAATGTACTAGGGGCAGCTAGGAGAAAAAGGAGGGCAGAGGAGAGAGAGGGGTATTCAGCAAGTAAGGAGTGAGAAGTGTTATTGTAGACAGAGAGAGAAACTATTCTCTCCCTGAGGAGCAACTCTTGCTCTGGTATAGTAAGTGATCCTCGGATTCACTTGTAATAGCAGTGTTATCACTGATTACTATCAATAACATACTGATCTCTAGCCTCTTAAGTTAGAGTTTCTAACACTAAATCTTGTTAATTTGTGTTTGGGAGGAATAGAAATATAATTACGTTGTTCAGCTCTACAGACTGAGAATGTGGAAAGTAAGATGCAATTACTGCTGACATTTTCCTGTAAAAAACGTTCTCTGTTTTGTCTTGATTTACTTGAAGGCAGTGGAAAAATATAGTACAACAATTTGATTCCGGTTCTGTTGTTTCCATGTTAATGTCCATTTCCATTTTCTTTCCTTGATGCCTTAGTGCTTTTTGAACTTCTTATCTGAACCAGGAAGTGATGATTTTCTAGCCTCTCAAGTGTTTCTATCCGTCATTCTTATTCATGACTAGTCATGTCTACTTTTAGTCTCTTTGCAAAGGTTTAACAATTTTCGTATGGTAATAGCCATTCATAGCCAAGATTTTGTTCCTTTTGAGATCTGCAAAGTGTTCTTTTTCTGATTACAACGTGAATATAAGTAAGTCCATAGGTACTTTTTTAGCATAGTTCGACTTCTTTGTTTCTTATTAGTGGTTGATTGATCTTATTGATGACACTTACTGGAGGTTGGCAGCTCATAATGTTTTAAAACTTTATATTTACCATTTCCTGAAATAATTTACAAACCTACTTCCATGTAATATTTACTGTAATGAGTGACAAAAGAAAGTGGATTTTGTGTGCAATTTTTAGTTTGAACATGGTTTTATTAATTTATCTTTAAACTAGGCACTTGATAAAACAAAGATGCAATGGATGTGTTCTCAATAAAGTTTTGACCGACCTATGATGGAGCTATAATGCATGTTGGCCCAGTGGGAAAAAATTGGATCAACCTGAATAACAATTCTGCCGTATTGAGTTGGCAATTTTTTTATAATAAAATCCATTTCGATTAGCTGGTACAGTCGTCCATATTTTGAAAGACTTAACGTGGCTTTTTAAACAGATTGCTGCCATTAGTTTGCGGGAAAAGCTTAAAGCTGGACTTTTGCTTGAACTGTGTCATAACGTGATTCAACAGAGGTGATTCTGGATCCTTTTTCTTGTTATCGTCTCCGAGAACATGTTTAACTTTCAAGTTTGATATTTTCTTTTCATTACATTTAAATGCTTGAAAGTTATTCTATCAGAGTTCAGTGACTAAGTAAATTTTTAGTTCAGTTAACATATTAGCTCTTTATTTCATGTAGTCAATATGTTTCTTACATTTTGCTCTAGGCTTTTATGCCCACTTATAAAGCTGCGATTTCTTTTGTGCAAATCTTTGCTGGTCAAGTATGTTATTGTTATTTATATAGACGGAACTGGGGAAAAGCTATTAAGTAGGTATGCTTCATTCTCATGTAAATATGTGTATTCATTTATAAATACATGTCTGTGAAGAGTTTATCTTTTTATATTTCAGGCTTATGACGCGGAATTGGTGGAACATACAATGGTCGCTTAGCAATCTTTGGTGCAATTTGAAGACAGTTCGTGCATGCAAGTCAATTTGGCGAGGACAGTGGCGTAACGCTTCTGACATATGGAAGATTTATCAATGGATTATGGACTATAGTGCCATCGTTTAGAATGTGCTGGGATAAGAGAAACGGTGTCCTAAGGGCAGGATATGGTTTGGGAGCGATGGATGTTGCAATTGAGGTTAACTTATGATTGAAATTTCTTTTGATAGCAATTGGGACAGATAATGGCCGGTGGATTCAAAATTTGGAGACTATTGCGACTCAAGTGCACCCTGGTATGGTTGCTCTACTGTTTGCTTAAATTTAACACCTATAAAGAAAATTAGAGCAAACATTTATTTTATGGTTGCAATCAAATAATCAAAGACGTTTAAAGTAAATCAAAATTCGTTTGAAACCTTATCTTCTTTTTCTTTCTTTTCTTTAGGTGTCCTTTGACCCTGTTCTACAAACTGCTCAATGGCTTTCGCGGCGGACTAGTCACTGAAAATCATAACCTTTCCAAACAAGTAGCAAGACAAATTTGGACAATGCACAAAATTCGACATATCCTTCCATTTCATTGATGCTTTCAAAATTTCCTCCGTACACTTTTCATCGTCATCATCATCCAGGCCGAAATTTCGTAATTAAGCGAGGTCTGGAAAGGTCTGATAGTACGCAATCTTATTCTTACATAATAGAGAGACTTTTACCGATAAATTCGCATGCAAATGAGACAAGATATGAATAATGTAGTAAAAACAAGCATGGTAAATTATTAAAAATAAAAAATTATTTAACAATAATGAAATGCTAAATAATAATAAACAATTAAAAATAAATAAATAATAAATAATAAATAAGGAACTAAATATATAAATAAAAATTCTAAATTATTAATATAACTAATAATATCAGTATGAAAGACATCTGTACACTTTTATTATTAACAATTTCAATCTTCTCTTTTTTTCCTCAATTGCCTTTATGACAATTCCATACTTTTTGTTTAATCATCTGTGAGATACTTCTAAACTCATTTTGTATGTCAATCATTTGCTGTTTTAGCATATTATTCTTGGCAACTTTAACAGTCCAAAGCTTCTCACTCGTATCTTCTCTTTGCTCAAATTCTCGAATGATGTGAAGCTTTTGTCATCTATTGCCAAGGTCGGTCTTGATGTTTTGTAGGTTCTGGGCAAATAAAAAAGGTTCATATTTTACCTTTTTTTTATGATAATTAAGAGTGGACTCTTATAAAAAATAAAAGAGATAATATATGAAGCATTTTGTTGCTCTTTATTAAGATCAAGACCTTCATTAAAATAATAATAATAATAAAATGAGGCTCTTTTTGTTATCTATTTTATTCTTCGTAAATTTGAGCCTTAGGCAGGTGCCTTGCCTGTCCTTGCCCAGGGCGGCTCTATCTATTGCTCTCCATTATTCACTCTCTTGACACAATTGAATATTTTCAGTATAAACTTTGATTAAATCTCTTCCATACTTAGTTGTTTTGATATTCAACATTTCCATCTTTAATTAAATCTCATCATCTTTTTTTTTTCGATTTCTTCCTTCCATCTCTATTTTCTTATAGGCTTCTTTCATTTTAATCATCTCCAAAATATTTTATCTTGCTTCTCAAATTTTTTTGTCCTCTTCTTCAACTCTTCTTTTAACTCAGTCTATTCTCTTTTTATCTTCCACAACTCCTTTTCATAGTCTTTGTATCATCTCAAAGAAAGTGTCCCATCATTTCCTTGATTAATTTCTTAAAAAAATTAGATGCGAAGACCAGTATACATATATATTATTAAGAGTTGAAATAAGTAGTTGAAGTATGCCATATAATGGACTTTTATTGGTCTAATGACTAATTCTTCTTGCATTGTGTCAAATAAAGAACTGACAATTTCTGGAAATTGGTTTCTTTGTTATAGTGAGCACTGCTACGTAAGTGAAAGATGGGTTGTTGGTTTAATGACTTATGATGTTGGACAACTAAGTGTCTTACATCTACTGAGACAAGTGTTAGACTCCTAAGTCAAGACTGCAGGATCGTGCGAGTGTTGGCGAGCCTTGGTCAATGCTTAGCACACAGGTCGGCAAGAGGAAGGCGTGTTGACGAGAGAACAAGGAGAAGTCTTGCGAGTTGGCGAGCAAAACCCGAGACACTTGCGAAATAGGCGAGTGATGCTAGAAGTATTGGCGAAGATCTCGAGAGTAATCGAGATTCGATAGTTTGTTAGACCCTTAAACTTCGGAGCACTTCTCAGCTACCTTTACGGAGAGCCTTAGGAGGAAGGTTAGCTAGATTCACGCATGAGGGAGGCATGCGAAAACATTAAGGCAAATGTAGGTGACTGAGATTGGATTTGGTGCGAATTTTGGTAGAGTCTTGGATCTTGTGGAGATTGACTCGACCCAGGCTAAGAACTTGACGGACAAAGGACTTAGCGATGCTTGGATGGATGGACCACGACTAACGGACTTGTTGTGGGAAGTATTAGATCAGGCCAGTGTGCTAGTGGGCTTTGGCGATATCACACTACATCATCAACAGATAGAGATAGTGGAGAGATCTTAGATGATGTGGTGACGACTGGGAGTTAGAGTTGCAGTGGAACTAAACATTTCAAGATAGTGGAGATCTTCGTGGATAAGGATGTTAGTGTTCTAGTCAAATGTAAACTATATCTTTATGTTATCTTATCTTATCAGTTAGAATCCTATTTAGATGGAGGTGTCGTCTAATTGATCCACGTGATGTTATCTAATAGAGATAGACGTGATCTTAGTATGATCTTAGGCAGTTTAGTTTTAGTAGGATTTTGAATGTAACTTGGAAGGCAAGTTAGAAAGCCTATATATAGCTCATTTGAGCTTTGCTCTTCTCATTCAATCAAAGAGAGCATGCTTTGTATTATTTTGAAGGAAAGTATATAAAGTTTGTTTTTAACCATATCTCTGTGTTTCCTGGTTACCTTTGTTCTTATTGCTTTCATAGTATTGTTTCTTCGAGTGTGTGCTAGGTAAATACTTTGAGGGTCGTTGAAGGCTGAGTCTTGCTTAAGAGGACTTAAGTGAGAGTGTCATACGAAGGGTGTTGGTGATCAGCTTCGGTCAAAGTTCAAGGCCCAAAGGTGACCTTTGTATCAATTGGTATCAGAGCCAAACTTGGAGATGGTTGTAGGCAACTTGACAGAAGGGGTGTCTAGGTTGGAGTCACTGATTGGACCAATTCCTCAAGGGGAGGAAGAAGTCACATCTCACAATACTCGATTCGAGATGATGGAGGCGCGGATCTGACAGTTGCAACAACATATGTCGGATGTGTTGAAGGCACAAGAGGAGGCCTAGTTCGAGATTACTGTGCTAAGGCATGTCATTGCAACGATAGATGTCGATCGAGGTGAAAGCTCAACACCATAACTTTCCTTTGTGAAGGTGTGTGAACCTAGGATGTTCGGAGGCGTGCGGGACGCTAAGGTGTTGGAGAACTTCTTGTGGGATATGAAGCAGTACTTTGCGACTGTTAGGGTGTCTGATGCTGAAAAGGTCAATGTGACGACCATGTACTTGGATGGGGATGCCAAGCTCTAGTGGAGGACGAGGACCTCTGCAGAGATCAACGTGGGTAGAACTCCCATGAATATATGGGAGCTCACGAAGAAGGAGTTAAAGGATCAATTTCTTCCCATGAATACTTCATGACTTACAAGGAATGCCTTGAAGAAATTGAAACAAGACGGGTCGGTAAGAGATTATGTAAAATCTTTTAGTTCTCTATTACTTGATATTGAAAACATGTCAGACCAATACAAGCTCTTTAACTTTTTGTCCGGGTTACAATCGTGGGCGCAAATGGAGTTGTGGGGGAAAAATGTGAAGGACTTGGTTGGTGCAATCGCGGCTGCTGATGCCTTGGTGGACTTTTGAGCGATGAAGGAAACTAAGGTAAGCTCCTCTAATTCTATGAAGGGCAAAGGCCATGCTCAACAGGAGAATATCGAGGGAAAAAAGAAGAAGGATTTCAAGAAGGGAGACTTTAAGGGGAAAAGCAAGCAAAATGGTCCAAAAAAGGCAAGATTGCTTATCTGTGCGGCGGATCACATGATGCAAGAGAATGTTCAAGGAAAGAGAAGCTAAACATCTTGATAGCTGAAGAAGAGGGAGAATCTTCGAATGATGCGGCGCTAAATCCGTGTTGTTGAATGCGGTTAGTAAAGAACATAATCCCTATGATGATCTGATGTATGTGGATGCGTCACATTCCTTGGTGGCGGAAAGGATGGTGCACAAGTTAGGGCTTAGAATGTCCAATACCCCGACAAAGTTAAGAGCCCTTGTGGGTAAGGCACAAGCGGTGATAGGAGCTACTTACAATGTTGGGACCCGATCTTAGGAACCGGATCCCAACCGGAAAACGGAAACGGAAAACGGAGCTAAACAAGGCAATTTCGAAGCGAATCCGTATGAAAGTGAACGAAACGAATACTCGAATCGGAATACGAATAACAAAGCGGAGACAAACGAAATAATCGAACTGAACACATTCCGACATTCGGGAGAAACACAAAGTATAGAAAACTTATCGCGTTGGATAACCTAGACTAACCATCCGAGACCGGTATAAATTTTTTTTTCCTCTTATTCATTCCTTTTCTCTTTAATCAATCTCATACAACTCAAACAACACCTATTCCCATTTGGAAACTTAACCATTCCAATCTCACTATCTTTTGCCACGTATTTTCCAAAATCTCAAAATCACTAGAATTGGTCTTAATCAGACATATTCTAAACACATCTTTAAAACTATTATTCTTATTTTGCCATAACTTGATTTTCTCGAAAATCGGGCAGCATAACGGCTGTATTTTGACAGCCCAAAAATTTCTGCAAAGGCAAACACACTTCTATAATATCACATCCAACCATACTACTCATCGGACCTCCTGTCCGGAATCCAAAATACCAACAACGCAAGCCTATATCTAAAACACTTCATAATCTCAATCCATAATTCTATACTCAAATCCACAATTCAAGTCACAATCATATACCATTCCATTCATATATACTAGCCATACTTTACTTGCATACTCCGATTCCATAATCATATACAAACTTACATCCCCGTTTCATACACAAATACATAACTCATTTTAATATACAAAAACCTTTATACATACATATGATGAATTAATGCTTACTAAAAATCTTAATGGCATTCACAAGCCACAATACAACATTAATATAAGGATCCGAATGCAAATACAAAGGTATAAAAATTCTTCACTTTCGTTC
>JANZLH020000107.1:1736274-1750750 GCA_026770325.2 Erythroxylum fimbriatum
TTACATTTTCTATTTTAATTTATACATTAAATTGATAAAATAATATAATCAATTAAATTCACAGGACATTATTACTGTGTATTTGCGCAGTATTATTCTGTTAGTGCTTAATCTAAGTAGAACTAGCGACCAACCACTCTAGTTTGATTTTAAAATCATCGGTACCAAGTGCTAGGACGTACTTGTATCTATAATAGTAACGGTAATAATTAGAGTGAGAAGAAAGGCTTCGAGAGCATTGCCGCCCAGGACGAGGAGTCGCTGCTTTATTGCTCCTCTCGCGCTCCTCCACCTGTCTAGTCGAACAAATATATATATCAAGATTCCACAATTACCCTCCCTTTTCTTGCCCATCACCCACCACCAAAGGTAAGGTAAGGTAAGGTAAGGATTTCCTTTCTCCAATCCAGTAGGTTATTTTCTATTTATAAATTGGGATTTCTTCTTCTTGTAATCCTATTCCCATCTACTTTGATTTGCTAGTTCGGCCGGAACTTCTATTCTATGAGCTCTTAGCTGCCATCGATTCCCCAACTTTTGTGCTTCTGAGACTCTTTTCATCTTTGTAAGTCGCTTTGTTTTGGATCTAACCTATATGTGTGATTTTGTTCAGAAATTAAAGCTATCAACGATTTCTTTGTCTTTGCATATCTTGTTCTTTCATTTCCTCACGCTGCAGAAGTAGACAAGTGTTTGTTTAGTGAAAACTGATTTCAATCCAAGCTTTAATTTTCAATGTCACAAAACTATTCGCTGTAAATTGGCGACTATCTTCATATCATGTGCGTATTGAGTGGTTTCAGCTAATTATATATTTGGCCTGAATCTTTTGTGCAAGTAAATATTATGATGTTCTGTTCGATGACTAGCTTTTGCGCGCCAATTGATTTCACATAGTTTTATGCTTAGTCCATCGTTATGCTACATATAATTCCCTGTTTGTTGGATATGTCTTTTGTTGCTAACTCTTCTTTGGCAACTTGCAGCTTCCAAGGCTTCTACTTCCACATAATTTATTAATATGGACGGTTTTGGATTTAGTGAGGCACGCAGTGCCATCAGAAAGAAGAGAAGTAATACGTCTCGTCGTCCTCGGAATGACTCTCAGCTGCCTTCCGATTATTATGATATTTCGTCTTTATCATCTACTCCACCTTCAGACACTGTAAGCAAAATTTCATGATACCAGAATGGTGAAATGATTCAATATTTCATTCAAATTTGTCAATTCATTTCATGCGATTCTTCAGCTGATAACATTGACAATTTTTGATGCTCCCAGAATATTGTGAAGCATGAAGAAGGGTTGTTTGGGGAGTCTGATGAAGCTTCCAATAATGGTTCTTTTCGGAGCAGTAATGACCAGAGGCACAGCAGACAAGACTCTAGAAGGTGCAGTGAAGGTGTTCTTGCCCCAGCTAACTGGAAATCCTCAGGTGGTTCAGTGCATTCCGGAGTTTGTCCAGATGGCGTTGGATGTGAGAATAAAGTGAAGAAGGTTACGCTTAAAGTTGGTGGCATCACACGAACAACTACCATTAATCCAAAGTCTACATCAGATGGTGCATCTGCTGCTGGTTCATCTTCCACCAGATCTTCTCAATATCCAGATCTGCAATCAAAGGTCATTGAGGTACTTCCAATCCAAACCTGTTGAAACTGGGATCTCTTTTTCTGCTTAAAATTGGACAGATAGATCCATGTTATCAGTTAAGACTAACGTATTTGCACAGTTTTTACCATTGCTACATATTATTTAGTATTTCTTATTATTGGTTCCTTTTCTACCAAATCCTGTCAGAAATATATTGGTGGCAGATATAAATTTGAACTGTTTTATCAATGGTATCTGCCATTAAGGTTATGGCAAGTGGACACACTTTAAATGAGATGTAGTGTTAAACGACCTTCATCATTATTGAGCAACCAGTCTCACTATTATGAGAGAACCTATAAATTTTTTGTGGATGCGATCAAAATTTACTTTTATAACGTTGCTGCAGATTATATAAGGGTTACTATTGTTTTTTCTTTTTTTGCCCACTTGTATTGACTCTGCTGCAACTTCACATCTGGTATTTGCGTTGGTTGTTTTTGTTTATTGAAGGACAATCTGGATGAATATCGTTCCTTTACATCAGACAGAGAAAGTGATTTGCGAGGTGTACCATGGAAGAGCTTCTCTAAAAGTGGTTTAAGTCTTGGGAAGACAGATGGTTTGAGGGATAAAACATCTGATGAAGTTGTCCGCAAAAGCAAACGTGTACGGAAGAAGCGGCCATTACATGGGATGCTGGATGATGATGAGGATGAGGATGATGATGAAATTCGCTACCTTGAAAAAGTTAGAACATCTAAAATGTCTGCTGATTATGGTGAAGCATGTGAAGAGGAGGAGGGAGGAAGCCAGAAGCAATGCAAAATATCAAGGGTATTAAAAAGAAATGTCGATGGTCTGTACAACATAGACTGTCGGGATCATGGCTCGTTAAAGTATAGCAAGGAAAGCAAGAAATCTAGAACTGCAAAATTATACGAGGATAATGATTATATGGAAGAGGAAGAACTGGCATCAGATGGTGAGCCTATGTCTAAAAGAAAGAGAACAAGAAAAGAGTTTGTAGATTTACTTGGGGACTCTAAACAGGAAATAAAAATTACTACCCGTCAACGAGCACTTCAAACTGGTAAAGATGTTTCTAGTTATGGCATTGAGTTCCCTAATGGGTTACCTCCAGCTCCTCCTAAAAGTGAGTAATTGTTTCTATCTTGGTTTCAGATCCTTCTCTTGATTGTTGATTGCACTTCTGCTGCATGTGACTTTTTGACTATATTGTGACAGAACAAAAAGAGGAACTTTCTGAAGTGGAGCAGCAGCTGAAGAGAGCCGAAGCTCTCCAAAGACGCAGGATGCAAGTGGAGAAGGCCGCTCGAGAATCTGAGGTTTGCAATTCCGACAATCCTATAAATTTTATCACTCATTTTCTTGAACAATGAGGCTTGGGAGTTCATGTGTTAACTTTGACCCGAAACCTCAGGCTGAGGCAATCAGAAAAATACTAGGACAAGATTCCAGTAGGAAGAAAAGGGAAGATAAAATGAAAAAACGACAAGAAGAGTTGGCACAGGTATGTATCTAACTGTAAACATCTTGTGAATTTCATGATTCTACTTCTAAATCCACTTTGTACATGTACTGACATAGAGAAATGCATATATCCATACATGAATACGTTAGGATGCTAGTTCTGACTGATTTTATTTCTCTGCAGGAGAAGGCTGCAAATGCTATGATACTTAGCTCGGATCATGTAAGATGGGTAATGGGACCTTCAGGAACAGTTGTGACGTTCCCTAATGACATGGGGTTACCTACTATATTGAAGTCCAAGCCTTGCAGGTAGCGATTATCTTTCAAATACTCTTAAGAACAGATAAATGAGCTACCAAGACTTACTTTAAAGGACCCATTATACTTGATATCATTATCTTTGCATTATTTGTTTATAACCGCATATAATTGTATCTATTTTTATATATAGTTTTAGTTTGCTATACTTCCATCCTGATGATTATATTCTTATGTTGATCTCTCAGTTACCCTCCTCCTCGAGAGAAATGCGCTGGTCCCTCGTGCAACAATCCATACAAGTACAGGGATTCAAAATCCAAACTTCCACTTTGTAGCCTCCGATGCTATAAGGCAATACATGAGAATAGGCAGCCTCTGACTGCCTGTTAGCCGATTGAATGATCCAGATAATCTGGCGATCAGGCGTAGAAGTATGCGTTCTGTGATGGGGGTCTGGATGTTGGTTTGTATCGCACGTTCTTAGGATTACAGTCTTGAAGCATTAGGAAAAGGAGCTGGCTTAGTTGCCTGTTGTGGCATATAAAAATGCATTAGACACCCTTAATTGTCATTCTACCATCTGAAATATATTTCCCTTATTCAACAACATTCTACTTTCACTAAAATAATAAAAGAAAGAGAAGAGCTTGGGAAGCATTTAGAAAATTTGTAAGAAATGTTTATATTTTGTAAAAAGTTCTTTTTTTTTTTTGAGAAAGTACAAAAGCATTATATGAGGAAGGCCATTGGGTGTAAAGGAGATAAGCGAACCATACGTTCTTATCATTGGTAAACGATCACAAGAAGGGAAATACAAACTAGCAGATCAAAAGCACGAGAGACAAGTGGACATTTCTCGTCTTCTTGAACAGAAGCTAAATGTTCTTACAGATGTCGCCTGGCATGTTGGTAGGCCAGAGGAGGTACTCGCTATAGGAATGGCCATTTCATTCTATTCTTCAGGCGCCTCCCTATTCCCTTTGGATTTTCCATTGGTGGATGTCATCTTACCTATTTCATTATGTTTGAGGTGGAGCTGTAGGCTTAGATGAGAGGGTGGATACAGTCAGACCATAGAGGAAGCTCTTCCCATCAAGTGAGTATCGTCAAATTTTACTCGTGATATTTACAAAAGATTCTTGAATTCTGTTTGAGCATTTAATCTTATGCATGTATCTCACGACACATGGAGTAGGCAGACACATTTATGTGTGGGACCATAGATGTAGAGAACAATAGATATGTGATCTTAATGATTTTGCACCCCTTTAGATCAAATTTTGTAAAAAGTTGAAATTCGTCATTTTGTTAAATTTTGTTATTGACACATTGATTTGATAATTTTAAGATACGTGACACTATATAAATAACTACGTCACATGGGTAGTATGTGTCAAATAGATTAATTTATTGATTTATCATATTTACATATTATTATTTATGTTAAATAATAATTTATTTAATAAGTAATATTAATTTAGTTTATCAAAATTTGAACTCATATTTATTATTTTAATAATATATTTATTAGTTTAAAATGATAATAACTCGTCTTTTATTAAATTTTTATTTATTATGAATAATATTAATAAATAATATAATCAATTTGACAAATGAGCATTACCTTCTTTGTAAAAATAAAATAAAATTTGTATATTTCTTAAAATGATAAAGAAATCGTACTAGAACAAAGTATGGAAATTTTCAAACTGCACCTTTGACAAGTTAACCAGGCAATGGCATATTGGGAAGAAACTGAATAGAGTCCTAGTCAACCAAGAGTGGCTTCTTCAATACTCGACACTTTTGCATTCTTTGGACCTCTTATGTGCTCTGATCAAAGCAGGATTGAAATACATGGACTTCAACCAAGGAAGGCATCTAACGCCCCTTTTAAATTATTCAATTTCCTATGTGATAAAGAAAGTTTGGAGGAGCCAGTTACCAATGTCTGGAGTGCAATATCAGGGGCTGTAAATCATTGTAATTGATGGAAAAGAATTTAAGGGGAGCATTGAAAGGCTTGCGTTGTACTAACACCCTATTAACTCTGCAAATAGCCAGGGAGAGACTTTGAAAGCCCAAGATGAGCTGTACAATGACCTCGCGAGCCAGGGTTAAAAATCTAAGTGTCAACCTTTCTCAAGGAATACAATAATGCTCTTATTGCCCATAACTCCTTTGCTGAATAGCACAGTTTTTTCACAATGCTATTTTAGCTAGGAGGAATAGAAACAAAATTTCATGGATGTTAGACGCGGAGGGTAAAACTATTTATGAATGGAAGGAACTAGATGCGCTTACACTCGATTATTTCAATAATCTACTGGTCCTAGATTTGAAGTTGATATTGCTCTTGTTACACTTGACAATCTCACAATTGAGGGTATTGACCAGGACATGAAGGGGAGTCTAACCAAGCCTGTTGCTACTCAAGAAATCAAGAAATTTTTATTCAGCTTAGCTCCTAATAAATCTATAGGTTTTGATGGGATTGAGGCCTCACTTTTTATAAAACATGGAGTATTACAAGGCATCTTCTCACTGAGATGGTGCAGGAATTTTTCTTCTCATCCAAAACACGTAGAGAGTTGAACAAGGCATTTATTTATCTTATCCCTACGATAAAGAACCCCAAATCTTTGTCATACTACAGACCAATTTCTTGCTGTAACACTGACTACAAGGTAATTTTTAAAATCATAGCCTCTAGACTCAAGACTTCCCTATCAAAGATCATTAGCCCTCTAAAAAGTGTTTTTATCCAAGATAGATCTATTAAAGACAATATTAATTGCATATGAGTTAATAAAACACTGACAGTAAAAAGCCTATAAGGAGTTGTGTCATAAAGGTGGATTTTTACTAAGCCTTGGACACCATCAACTGGAATTTCATAGTGGAAAACCTAAATAAGTTTGTGTACCCTTCCTCTTTTATTGGTTGGATCATGACTTGCATCTTTTCTTCCTCATTTAGTATCCTCTTGAGCAGGATCTCACTAAATTGTTCAGGAGTACCAGAGGTATCAAACAAGGGGATCCTCTATCCCCTTACCTCTTTACACTGGCAATGGAGGTCCTCAACAAAATGTTTGGGCACTACATGGATAGAGACGGTAGTTTTACGTTTCATTTTAGATATGAGAGGGTAAGAATACACTATCTATCTTTTGCAGTTGATATTTTGGTATTCTACGATGTTGATCCTAATTCCTTGAAGCTAATAATGAAAATTCTAAGCAAGATCTCTGAATTGTTTAGAGGATATTTAATGACAAAGAGGGACTCAGGTCTAAATGGATTAACGAATTCTATATCAAAGATTCAAATTTTTGGAGGCTAAAACCAAATAGAGACCACTCATGGATCTTCTCCCAGATATTGAAGTTAAGATCCCAAATTTATCCACATATCTAAGTAGTGGTGGATAATGGAAAAAATTTCTGGTTTTGGTTTTGATAATTGGGCGTCCATTGGCCCCCTTTACATAAGGCAAGAACTTTACTCTATCAAGTCTAGATTCCTTGAGGATACTAGAGTTAATGTTATCATTAGGGATCATGAATGGTACACTGGTTCAGGAGTGTCTCTATTCTTATAAACTCTCTTCCTTACTCTAACCCTAATCAACTATACATGGATACACTGGTGTGGATGGAGGGAAAACATAAAGGATACTCTAATTAGTCCTGCTGGGAAATCTATAGGGCTCATCACCCTTAAGTGAGCATATAGAAATTTGCTCTCATGCTTAAGGCTTCTTTTATAAGTTGTTTGGTGATCAAAAATAGGTTAAGTACTAAAGACATATGTTTTGGGATAGTTAACCCCCTGTGTCTATTATGTTACAGAATCCTTGAGAGTAGGGATCACCTATACTTCCTTTGCAAATATACTAAAAGAGTATGGTCTAGAATTCTATAACTATTTGCACAATTGAATATTCTTGCAAGCTGGAATCTATTACATGGATAAAGTCAAAACCCAGAAGTAGGATGGGGAATTACTCAAAATTGCCTTTATATGTACAATCTATAGAATCTGGTAGGAATGCAATCAAAGACTACATAATAGCGCTAGCTACACTCTACTGAAAATCAACACACTCACATATAGGATAATCATCTGGATTAGAGAGATTATCCTATCAAATGGCTCACTTTTGGATTTTAGCCCTAATTAAATCGGAGAATATAAGCAAACCATACTGTTATTGAATAGTGTACTTGTCTTAGTGGGGAAGTTTGTTCTTAGATCCTATCTTTTATAACCCCAATTGGCATAATCTGATCGAAGAAATATTAATTAGTTGGGGAAAATAGAAACCAATAGCTATCCAAGGAGAGTTTACCTGTTGATGACTGATTAAGCATTTCCTCAAAAGTCCCTAGAACCTTCTACATACTGACATCATCAATTCAATCTAGAGAAATCTTAACTAGGGCATGATCGAGCGTCTATAAAGGATGAGATAACTGGTAGTAACTCCTGGGAACTCCTAAACTTATCTCAAAGGCGAGTCGAACAACCACAGAGGAAGAGGTCTCCTGTCTTCTCATATTAAGATTATAGCCTTTGTTACATGGTTGTGGCCATCAAGTTCCATTTATGGAGTTGGACAAATGACTTTCGTAGGGAATTGGTTTTAGTTATGCTATTATTCAAGTTGGTTGTATTATAAGATAGTCTTGGGGTTATTTTGTCTGGACAGAAGGATTTTTGTTTGCTCCTTATTTTTACTTTTATAATGAATTATTTATTTTCCTAAAAAAGGTTAATCAGTCAATGTGAAGTTTTGGACAATGCAATAAAGAAAGAAAAAGTAAAATAATTGTTCAAGAATCTACTAAGAGAAGAAAAAGATGAAATTAATCAAATGGATGTAGTCTTTGCCATTCACCATCACACAAGAATTAAAAATCTGAAGAAAAATCAAGTCAAAGAGAGAACTTTGATAAATCTATGATCTCTTCAATTTTCTTATGCCTTTATTACTAATGGCTTACATTCTATAAGTGACATTTGCTCAAGTTTATCATAATTATCCAAACCTTCAAATATCTAGGTCACCTTTCTTATCACAATAGCCACCTCCTCCGCCAAACTACTTCATAAAATTTCAACTTGACTATGCTCCACCTACATAACATAGTTGGGGGTAATAGGTTCCAATTAACATCTTTAACAATAAGGGCAAAAAAATGGTAAAATTAGGCACCCATGTAGAAATTTCATTAGAGAGAGAAAGGTCACTAGATTAAAAATTGATAAAAATTAGTAACTAGAGCCCTAAGTAAATTAATGAGTAGAAATAGTTAAAAATATCCCTTATAACGAATGAAGATAACCCCTTTCACATTTTTTGCAAAAATGTGATTACCAATTGTAAAGACATGTTACAAAAGTAAATTAAAAGGTCTTAATAATGTTTTGATTCACATCTTCTCCCTAATTTTATCATCTGTGTGCATGGTTCCTTTGGCCCTTACGCAAATGACCTTCCTTAGTTATAATGGCTTATACATCGTGTTTCCTTTTCTCCCTGTATGTTTAGCCTTTCTTTCCTGCTTCAGTTAGTCAAATCCTTCTAGTTTCTCTTCTTGCCTCTAGCTTTAGTACATTTTTCCTTTCCACCTCATGTTCTTGTTCATCTCTGCTACCTTTTGGTCTCCTTGTGTTGCTTTCTTTGTCTATAGCATTTCATTTATATCTAAGAACTAAACAACCTAGAAATCTGGATTCTTCAAAGGACCAAGCTTCTATTAAGAAAACATGGAAGTGGGTCCTCAGGGATCTATGCAACCAAGTTACACTATTCTCCTATAGTAGTATCTTTGGAAGGGAAGACCATTGTAGCTCCAAATGCGAATATTTTCATTAAAGGAGTGCAAAGTGGGGAAATACTCTCATGTTTGTTTTGGCAAACAATCAATATATGAGAAAAGTTACACTAGAAGAATATTGGATTGCAACAGGTGCTCTTAAGTGATGACAACTTGTTTTTATTTAGGTTCTCAAGCTTAGAACTAGCTCAGAGAAGATTGGAGAATGGTCTTTGGCATTTCAATTCCCAACCTATTCTGCTGCAGTCTTAGAAACCAGGAATTAAACTATTAGATCTTAGGAAAAAATAGATCTTCATTTGGATGAACATGCATAAGATTCTAGGAGTACTGGACTATGGAGGATCAACTATGCTCGAGTATGTGTATTTACTGATTACAACAAGTAGCTACTTGAAACTATCCCTTTATTGAGATTGTATGAAGCTAACAACTTCTTCAAAGATGAAGTAGTGGTTTCTTACAATTGGAGACCAACACAAACCATCCAAAAATAGGCGTAAAAACTAATTAGTAAACATTTTCTAAATAGTGAATATATTGATGGATACACCAATGAGGTTATCTCTAAGGTAAAGCACTAGAAATAATAAATGAGCAACATAATCAAAAGATGAAAAAAAATGTAGCTAAACAAAAGGTGGAAGATAATGAAACTTCAATATATGTGGACAATTTGAAGCAAATCCATGAAATATAAAAAGGAACCATAAGTATAGATGAAGTACCACTACAACCTCAAGTGTTAGCCCCTATAGAGGAAACAATAAGATACTTTGTGAACATTAACATATCACATGATAATCCTAAGGCCCTTATAAGCAATTTAATAGAAGAAGCATATGGGGAATAGGAAAATTTTCCTCAAGGAATTAAGGATTATCAAATGAAATCTCTAGATTTACAAAATGACAGAGCCAAAGTGTGTTCTTAGCTAGAGGGGAGCTTCCATGAAAAGGAAAGGATCTAAGAGGAATACGAAAACCACTAATTCCAAGATTAGATGAATGGTTTAGCTTAGAATCCTAAAGGGCTTAATAACCCCAATAAGCAGCATATGATGCTAAATTTTGTAAGAGAACTTAGAGCATTCATCTTTGGCCTCTAAGAAATAAGGATAAAGGAAATTAATTGTTTTGTTAAGAAACATTGACCTATAATTTCTAATTAGTCTTGTCATTATAATGGGAGAATAATATTCTCATATGATCCTGATGTAGTAGAAATCACTCCACTAGTGTTAGAGGAACAACTGATTCATATTCAAGAAAAAAAATAAGGATTTGTCTAAAAAAAGTTTCAATTGAACTTTGTATATGCCGTAACTTCACATTTCAGAAAAGTATTCTATAGAGTAAAATAAAGGAAATAGGGGAAACTATGGTTGAACCTTAGTTGTTAATGGTGGACTTTAATTGCATGATGAATACTTCAAAAGTTGAAGGGAGCTTCAATACAAGGAACTATATAAATGAATTACTAGAATGCAATAGTATTGTTCAAGTAATGGACCTTAAAATGGAAGGACTCTTTTATACTTGGAATAAAAAGAAAGAAGGCATATATTTCATGAGGAAGAAGCTTGATAAAGCATTGGTAAATGGTAATTGGTTAGAAGCTTTCCCTAAAAGTAAGATATTTTCAACAACCAGTTACTTTCATATCATACTCCTATATTGATTCAAAACATGTTTAATGTGTATATTAAAAACTTTCCTTTCCATTTTAATAACTCTTTTCTTGAATTAGAAGGTTTTAAAAAGGCTTTAATTAGGGATATTCAAACACATTTCAAAGGAAGTAGTTTATTTAGATGCATAAGAAAGCTACAATCTGTAAAGGATTAATTGAAGAAATTAGATGCAAAAAGAATCTTCACACTTAGACAACAATATAAGAGGCCAAGAATAAGCTACAATTGATTCGAAAGGCTCTTTATGGGATTAGAGCAAAGAATTACAAGAAAAGGAGAAAGTGGAAATAATGCACTACAATCTTATGGCTAAGAACAACATATCTTTAATCGAAATAAAGTTCCAAAGCATTATGGTCAAAAAATAGAGACAAGAATATACAATTCTTCTAAAAATCAATCCAAGCAAGACGAAATAATAATAATGTATCTTTTTTTAAAATTGAATGGAAGAATTCTAGCTTCAAAAGAGGACCTACATCATAAAGTCCACAACATTTTGCTAAATCTATTTGCTCTAACATTAAGGCTTCATCCTCAGTTTCTATCTTAAATCTTTCATTGAGATTCAAGTCCCTGCTTAACTTTTGCATGTTTTAGTGAAACCTATTGAAGCAATAGAGGCATAAAGGAACTTATTTTCTCTTAATCCCAATCAAGCTCCGGGTTAAGAAGACTTCAATGCAAATTTCTTTCAAAAGACATGGAACTATACCAAAATAATTGTGATTAATGTTGTGATGGAGTTCTTTAGGAATGGAAAACACATATGTCTTATACCTAAGGTACAATCTCCAAACTCCTTGAATGACTATCACCCAATATCCTTACGGTCTAATAGCTTCTCAGAAATTTATTCAAGGAAAAAATCATGTTAGAATTATGCAATTAAAGTTGACTTCCACAAAGCTTATGATTAATTGGACTGTAATTTCATGATTCATACTTCACACGTTTTTGGTTTTCCTGACCAATTAATGTGGTGGATTTCTCAATGCTTCACCACTGTTTCATATGGAATCCTTGTTAATGGAGAAGCAACCAAGTTGCTGAAGGGTGCAAAGGGTAAGGTAAGGGGATCCCTTATCTCCCTACCTTTTCACACTTATAATGGAGGTGTTGGTGAGGTTAATCAAGAGCATGATCAATAAGGATCGCAACTTCATGTTTCACTCTAAGTGCAAAGTGATGAGAATTTCAAATCTCTCATTCGCTGATGATTTAATTATTCTTTACGAAGTTAGTCCTAGCTCTCTATAAGCATTCCAATGACATCTCTCAAAACTTTTAAACCTTATTTGGATAAGTCATTAACAAATAGAAAAGCCTTCTCATTGTATTTGCCAATGTAGTCCCCTATCTAGGGATTGTTAGCTTGTTTAACAGGGGTGAAGTTATCAAATCCTTCTGTTTACTATCTAGGGATTCCAGTACATACTAGAAGACCCTCATTTACTAACTTCAAATCACTTGTTAAGAATATAAAATTAAGAACATCTATCAGGAATTTTCAATGCCTTTCCATAGCAGATAGATTCTAACTTATAAAAGTTGTGCTTAACAATCTACATGTATATTGATGTTCTCATATCTAGTTTCCAAAGAACATTTGAAAGACCATTGGAAAAATGCTAATAATTTCAATCCATGAAGCATTAACATCACGTGGAAATGCACTTGCAAACTCTGGAAAACTGCTTTCAATGCATCTGACCACTAATAAAAAGGACCAAATCAAATGTAGGCAAAGTCGAAATGGTGAATTCACCAATCAATCACGTAGAGATTTACTAAAGAGTGTGAGTAACAAAGCTCCATAACACAAGTTAGTTTGGTATAATCATGCCTTTCTTAAAGCATCAAATGTGTTATGGCTAACAATCAAGGGGAAAGTAAGCATACTAGCAAAGATGAAGAAATTCCTTAGAATCTTAAAAACTTGTGTGCTATGTGACCAAGATGAGGAAATAGTAAATCATTTGTTTTATAAATGTTATTAAACCTCTAAAATATGGACACAAATAAAGGGACCATGCAATTGCTTGATTCCTTCTTTAACTTGGCAAAATCTAATTCAATGGTGTAGTAGTAATCACAATAAAACCGAAAGGTTAATAAAACTTAACTGTTATATTAATGAACTCTATAGGAGAGTAGCTGATAACTCATCAATAACATTTAAAGTACAATCAAGAAATAGATTTTAAATAGAGAATTCCATAGTCCCCTCAAGTTAGGTAGCAATGCAAGTAATGGAAATATGCAAAGGTATTATGTAATTAAGGTGGATTAACACAAGCAGGAGAGTAGACAATCAATACAGGAAGAGAGCATTGATCTTGTCAATAAAAATACTTAAATCATGCAAAGTTGAAACATATGCAAGATAGGAAATATTTGGTTTAATGGAAATACTTGCACGAGCACAATGTTAAGTGGATATGGATCAAACTCTTTTATGGAGAAGAGAAGAAGCTTTGAAGTGGATAAGCAGACATCCCTAAATCGATTGAACGAATCCTTGACCAAAAGAAGGACATGCTACAGCCAGAATTGATCAATATAAGCACATGCATGAAGGTCATATAAAGTTAATTTACAGTACTATAACATGGGCATAGTTAGAACCAGATAACAAAGCTATCGTAGGCCATAAAGAGTTAAAAATGTTAGGTAAATGTTTTACTTATAATGGGATGAAAGATGTGGACTATTTTGTAAGAACAAATTTGATCATATTTTAATTTCTAAAAAGAAATTGATTCATGAGGGTTTGTGGTCATCAGTCATGATCTAGTTTAAAGGTAGACTTATAAAAGAAAATTTTTTTTTCTGAAGATTGACTACACTAATGATTCAAACTATGTCACAATTCATTATTAATAAATTATATTTAAATCTTTATCCTTTTTTTTATAATTCATTTACATTGCATATCGTTTTAATTATTAATCTTGAGATTTAATTTCAAAATTGTTCCTTATTTAAAACTTTTTACTATAAGTTATCTTCAACATTTTAAGCGATGCAAATGATCATTTTTGTTGTTTTTGAAAGAATCGATCAAATAAATTTTGCTAAATTTGACAGTTGTATGCAATATTCAAATAAATATAACTTTTGAAAAGTGGTGAATTTATTAGATGAAAGATTTTGAGAATTTGAATGGTTATAGAATCCTAAAGATCTTTTCTAAAGAAAAAATTAATGTTTTGAAAACTAGATGGAAAGTTAACTAGTAAGATAAGAGGTTTAGGTTTAAATGGTTTAGCGATTGTCATAAAATTAGCTAAAGATTAAATAAAATTAAAGAATTTAAAATATGATCGAAAGAGATTATCCTTACCTTTCGAGAATTTGAAGTAATTGAAAAGGAGATTATTAAATCAAAACTAAATGATTTATAAGAACTTATTAATTTACAAAAATTGACTAATTTTTAACAGGAAGAAATATTAAAATAAATCAAACCAAAAATTTGAATATTAAATCGAAAAGTTGGAAGTTTAAGGGTGCGTTTACTTTCAGAAAACAGTTTCTTGTTTTCTATCTTGATTTTTTGCATATATTTTCAATTTTCATTTTC
>JANZLH020000107.1:1764088-1778379 GCA_026770325.2 Erythroxylum fimbriatum
AAAAATCGAAAACCCTTTCTTCTTTCTTCGGCGTCGCCGACGCTGCTCTCTTCTTTCTCTCTTCTTTCCCTCTCTCTTATTTCTCATTCTGTTTCTTTCTAAGTGGGACGACTCTGCTCCCCTTTTTATAAGCCAAAACGCGCCACGTCATTAATGAACTCCATCCGATCGTCCGGCCAGCGCCCGCGCGCGCTAGCACTCGGCCCGCGCATGGGCGCTCGGCCAGCGGGAATAGCAAAAGGATCGGTCGGCACAAACGAAACTTGGTCGGTCGCAAATGTACCGAGCGACTAACACAGAGGTCGACAAAGGAAGGTCGGTCACAATCGACCTACAAATTGGAACTCAGTAAAGTCGGTCGGCTATACAAGGCGCAACCTGCAAGTGAAGGCTCAGTCGGTCGACTCAATGAACAAGATCGATCGGACCAAGACACAAGCTCGGTCGGTCCAATAAACAAAGCTTGGACAAACTTAGAGTTCGGTTCGGTAGATTTGTGATTCAAAGAGCAGGAGGAGGTCGGTCAATCAAAGAGAGCTCGGATAATCAACAAATGCAAGGTCGGCAAACAGAGAGGAGTTCGACAACTCTGAGGAGCTCGGCAACTATGAGGAGCTCAGTCAGATCAGTTACACAAGATGAGCTCGGCCAGCAAAGCAAAGCTCGGCCATAATCAAAGCAAAGAACTCGACCAGCAAGGGAAATAGAGCTCGATCAGAGAGCTCGGCCAGCAAAGGAGATAGAGCTCAATCAGAACAAAACCAAGAGTTCAGCAGAGAGCTCAGTCAATCAAAGCGAAGAGCTCGGCCAAGAGCTCGGCCGACAATGAGAAACTCACTCAGTCAGAGGGAGCTCGGATTCAGTCAAACAATATGAGCTCGGCAAGGCGAAGAGCTCGGCAAAGCAAAGAGCTCGGCAATCAAAGTTGAGAGCTCGGCGAAGAGCTCGGCCCGAATAGTAAAGAGGGGGTTTAGCCAACTCAACTCTCAAACGGTCAGAGAAATCATAAATGCAGTATCACGTCTATCCCGTACCCATTCCTTATACCCATCCATAATTCCATTTCAGTATCACCTCACTCAAACTGCTCGGCAGTCTAGTTACCCCATCTATTTCCCAGATCCACTTCACAGTCATTACTCATTGTCATCAATCTATAGAGATCGGTCAGTCACCACATCATTTCTAGCAATAGATCATTCTATCGATCAATCATCATTCACAAGGTCTATTCTATCGGTCCGTCGCTCGTCTTTCCTATTCTGTCGCTCAGACTGATTTCCAGCGTAACACATTATCGTTCTATTGCTTTACTCAATCTTTCCTATCGATCGGCCAGCAGGTCACGCGGAAGCTCGGCAGACCGAGCGGGCGCGGGAACTCGGCAGCTGGCAGCTCGGCAGACCGCGAGGGCGTGCAGCCGCTCGCCCCTCTGCCCGATCCGACCTCCATACAAATTACTCGATCGATCACAGCCAGTCACTTAATCTCCCAGATTTCCATTTCAATTTCTCAACTCCTAATCATTTCCCTTTATCTTTTTCCTAGTTCACAATTCTGTTCTACCGCTCAGAGTCTAGCACATTCTATTTCCTCGATCGGTCGGTAATTCTGTTCCAGCGATCGGTTATTCAGACCTCCATTTGATCGATCGGTTCACCACATTTCTACTTATCAGTCAGTTAATCATTCTATTGTTCGGTCATTCACCATTGCATTTCTATAGATCGGTCGCTCTACCGATCGACCATTCATTATCAGTCAATGGATCGGTCGACCCCTCGCCCCGCACTTGCACGGGCGAGTTCGGCACTCACTAGGTCGGTCGGCCACACGCCCAAACCGACCATCAATTCAACATTCACTAGGTCGGTCGGCCATATCATTCACACCCATTGAATCACAATACAGTCCATAAGGTATGCTTGTCTCTAAATACATCAAGTCACCTTACACTTTTCAATAGCTACTCTTTTCTGGACAACCACGATCGCTCGACAAAGCGGTCGCTCAGCCAATGCGATCGCTCCGCCAGCGCACCTGGTCGGCCAGCGAAATCGCTCGGCCAGCACACTGCTCGGCCAGCCCCATTCACGCACTACAGCCCCTCAATTCAACAATCAACCTCAATTTCCTAAGACTCATCATATTCAATAGCATCCCATCATTCACCAAACAATCTATCCTTCATAGCCATGAAACACATTCCTCAAGTCATCCATAAGCCACACAACATACAAAATTTGGAACAATGTCAAAATCATCTCCATATAGCACAAGGTCCATTCACAAAATTCATATACAAAACTCATGGCATAATTTCAAATCAATTTAAAATCTTGCCTGACACAAGTATTAGCAAAACACAATAAATCAATTGTCTTTCATTCATATTTTTTTTAGTGGGCATTTCTAGCCCCGATTCATCAAGTCTCATAAATTGAAATTTCACAGGAGTTACATGAATAGTAACTGAGCAAGCTCACTTTTTTTTTTCAATTATAAAAATGTTACCCACACTACATACATACTTAAAACACTCATTTCATGCACTAAAATTTCTACCAATTCCTTCTTTAAATAATTTTAATGTCCAATTAAAATTCGGGGTCCAACACAAATGATATACAAGTTGAAACAATTTACATCCATGAACTCTTTATATCATTTAGGTCAATATGCAATTACAACAAAATAATGAATGATGCAAAGAAAATTATAGTATCTACTTATTGTATAATATTTGAAAAACTGATAATAGAAAACAAAATGGCTGCCAGTGCCTACAATCACTTCTTAAATTACAAATGTAACCACGAGCCACTAGGCAAGAAATTCACTCATAATACAACTGCCTACCTGCCCCATAAAGCAGGCTGTAAGGGCTTCAAAACCCTTGCCATCCACTCACCTACCAAAGAGAAAAGGAATAACAATGAAAAAATAAGACCAATCCTTTATCATTTCCACCATTAATATTTTAGAAGATGGAAGTATTCATCCCAACAAAACTAGCACATGTAAAATATTAACAGAAACCTATTGAAACTATGAATAAAGCAACACCAATAGAAGTAGCATCACAAAACACCCTGCTTGTCTGGTCAAAAAATCCGCATTAACTCTGAATAAAGAGCACCTTATGAAGCATCATAGTTAAACTTGCTTCCATTTAAGTAAATGATAGACCTTTTCAACCAACTCTAATGTTGGACCCCAAAATTTTTCGTTATTTATTTATTTATTTATTTTTCTTTATTTCATTTTCTTAGAATTTAGTCCATGATTTTGCAAGTATAAGGAGAAATTAAAATTAAGTTAGAGTATAGTATGGTGTTTAATGGATTAAAAGTAGCAAGAGTGTATAAGGGCATTTTTGGAAGATCACTTGAGCATTTAATACATAAGGGTAAAATGGACTTTTTACACTCATTAAGGGTATAAAAGGGAGAAGACAAGTGTTGTCTTGTTCTAAGAAGAAGAAGAAACGAAAATTGAAGAGAAAAATGAGAGAGTGTCGTGGAAGGAGAGAAAAGAAGAGAGTTGAGCTAAGGTTTCATCTTTTCTAAACTTTCTTGAGAGATTTTGAAGTTGAGCAAGAAGGGAAAAAGAAAGAAGAAGATAAGAGCTCAAAATTGGGCCAAACATATCTTCATTTGGTGAAGATTTAAGGTAAGAGCATTTTTGATCATTTGGATTTTGGAAGGGGTTTTGGTTCATGAAGCTTAGGAAATGCACGAGTTTAGATATTCTAGAATCAATTTTAGTGAATGTGCTTTGTGGGTTTTCAATTTTGCAACCCTATTGAATTTTGGGTTTTGCCTATGAAAAGGAAATCAAGAAAGACAAGACGAGCAAGAGAAGAGGCACATTTGAGCAAGTAATAGGCAAGGAAATTCAAGGTGGGTTACATTTTTATAATTAAGTAATAAGCCATTAATATTTCTTTCAAGAAATGGAAATAAATGATTTCAACTACTTTTTAAATATGCATTTATTATTCTTTGAATGCTTTGAAAATGTGTTACATGTTTTGTATACGAATTGTGTTTTGAATTATGAAATGAAAAATGAAAATTATTTTGAAAGGATATCAAGTTTATGAAATCAAGTTTCAAAAAAAGTGTCATTTTGGGCAACATGTTTACAAGTTATGAAATGCATGATTACGTGGGTTTGTGATGGTCATCTAAGTTAAGTTAAGTGTACTTTGACAAAAAGGCTTCTCCTGCCAACCCGCTAGTGGCATGGAGTTCCTTCATTAACTCCCTTAAGTTCACAGCTACGCAAGACCATTAAGTGAGATTGCGATAGTATGTTCTGTTCACGGTTACATAGGACTATTATGTGAAAATGTGTAGTACGTTATATTTTTAGATCCACCCAAACCATTTTAATGTGCTTATGTACTCGTGATATGGTGACAAGATTGATATATACATGATTTGCATTATTGTGAATTTGGTTGAGAATTTGAGAAATATGTGTTTTATGATTCAATGTGAATTTTTACAATAGAGTGTCGAGGCACCACTCCAAAATTTGCATCTTTTTGTATTTTAAGTTAGATTTGTAACGACAAGACTTTAGTCGTATTTTGAGCGAATTATTATTCATGTATCTTTTGTATTTTGAGATATTGATGTATTGTAGCTTGAAATGTCCATTAAAGCTTTGTAAAATCTCTTATCTTTTGATGTTAATGAGATATGATTGTGTTTTGCCCATGACATTTCCAAATTGTACATTACATTTTCAAGTTTTCCATAAGGGTAAAAATGTGTGTTATGGCTTCAAGGAAAAAACTGTATAGATCTAGGCTGAATTAGACAAAGTTGTTTGTTTGGAAGTTGTAGTTTATCTTTCTAACTTTCCAACGCTATATAGTATGAAATCTTTTGATATCAAAGTTGAGAGATATGATCATTAAAAATTTGTGATGTTGTATAGGATGGACATTCGGGAATGTTTCATTGATTGAAAATTTTGACCCTTTTAAAAGTAAAATATCCTTTTGTGATCTTCATGAAAATTGTAGATCTAGAAGTCTTCTTCGAAATGGTCTTTGAATGACCTTAATCTAATATCTCTAATGTAAGTTATGATCTTTTTACCAAAATAGGTCTAAAAGAAGGGGGGAAAAAAAGTTGCAATCACAACTCTGCAGATTTTCGTGCAAGTCGCGATCGCAACTTCCTTTGGAGGCAATTCATACCTTCTACACTTGAGAATATAGAGAATACATCTTGCCAATATTTTTAAACAATATTTTCTCCCACTTTCCATTTCTGCTGTACCTTCCCTTGTATTTCATCTCCAACTCTTCCAATTTTTAATCTTCAATTTAAATTTCTCGTCTTTGCTTTTACAGAAAAAGAATGCAACTTCCGAAAGACAGTCCAGTCTATAAAGATAGAACTGCCAGTTCCAACTTTCAATCAAAAAAGTACTAAGTTGTAATTCTTCAACTAATTTTAAGCATCAACAAAATTCTGATAATCGAAATAAGGGTAACAAGCTTTCAAATTTCAACATAATTTTCAGTAGTTTATCATAAAAATTTTAAATTCTAATCTAGAATTGCAATTCCAACTCCAATTTCAATCGAATATCAATGCAACTCCAATTATGGAAACCATAGGCTTAGAGGTTTTGCTAGAAAGCAATAGTTTCCTCCAAAACATCAGAAGGATTTCGGTCAAGATAAGTCAAGTCAGACCAGTAGCAATCTGTAAACTTTCCTTGTAACCGAAATATTTTGAACGCTAGGGCACTCTTACCATCTGCTAGATCATTAACACAACACAATAAATATACTAAGCCCTGAAGGGGCATTAGTTAACTGGGTTGACAATCAGCAAATAATCAAATGCCATAACAACCCATGGGTTACCACTACCTACTCACTATTAACATCCTAAGGACAGAAACACAGATGCGCTGCGCTGTTCATCTTTCATTAACAACCGGCTGCTTTCAGGAAGTTGTCGAAAGGACTAGCAGGAGGCAGCCTCATAGCTAAGCTCGAGTCCATCGGTCTCACGGATCCCTGAACACAACCACAGACATATATCAATATTACTAAGATGTAGGGGTTTGTAAATGTGTGCAAATACGAGTGAACAGAAATGGTAATGTATTACTACAGTCAGTCAAATATTCAACAAACCACCATATGACCTACTGCAAGTTTGATTGAACTGAGCTAGATTCTTAACACACCCAAGTAAATAGGAATCTAGCTCTAATGGCAATGTTGCACCTTAAAGAAATTCTAAGATGATATACAACTCCATATATTTCATCAGACCTTCCACGGCACAGGGCATCCATTTGTAGGATGTGCAAGTAAAACTTTGTCAGCTGTTCTAGCATGACAGTTTTCTTGCACCAACCAATTAGAGAGTTTCTTCCTTGTACCAGTTCCCAAAGCTTCACACTGTTTAGCCATGGTATCATATGGGAGAGGTGATGTAGAGACAGATGTCCCTACAACTTGACCAGCTACCTCTAGCGCCTGAATCAAAGTACTCAAAATGTCAAAAACTATATGGGCTTATAAACAAATCAATTGTACTTGCTTCTGCACAAACAATGACACAGAGGAGGTAACTTTTCAGAAGTAGGATTACCGATTCTAGTAGCTGTCCAATGCTGATAATGTGGGAGACAGAAGGGGATGACGGCATCTTGGGAATAAACCGAGACAAATCTGCAACAGATGCTTCACTTGTCACATCATCCTGAACTAACGATGTCAGAGCATCCTGCAAAACAGAAAGTTGTTGGCCGTGTTTTCTGAACTTGTTTTTATGTTTGATCATGAAATAATCATGAATGTTAAACACATACGTCATCAAATGAGAGCGATTCCTTGGAATGGGAAACAACTTTACTGTGGTCTATGTCAAGTACTAGTTGTGGGCCAAACATGAAAGCTTCATCAGGCACAAATGGTTCTGACAACTGTCTAGCCAACTCATCCACCCCCAGCTTAAAAAGGACATATAAACATCAGAAAGAGAAAGAGAGAGAGAAAGACAGAGAGAGAGACCACTACTAAAATTGCTTACCTCCACAGTCTTGGATAGATTCAGAGCCAAGAGATCAATTATTCCCTTGTTTGATTCAAAGAATCTTTGTAACTCACGAATTGATGCCATAGCTAGCTGGTTGTCAGTAACAGATCCATATTCTCCTATATCTGCGAAAGGCTTTACGTGTACTTGAAAGTTGGTGCCAATAGCCAGGAAGGGATCAAGCTATTCAAAAGAAGAAAATTTCAGTTAGTCACTGCTCATCTGTTGTACTTTGGAAATTTAATTCCAGTTAGCTGGCTAACTGCTTTTAGAAATTGATTTCCAGTTAGCTGGCTAACAAACATCTAGAGATGGCTCAGCCGGGCCCAGTCTGGTCAGACCCGAAGTCAATGGATTTCGCCCGAGTTAACCGGGATTCAGACAAGGCTCAGGCCGGGCTGAGCTCCAACTATATATAAAGAAATGATTCTGATTTCACTTCTCTAATCTGTTCTCTCTGTAGTTTTCATCTTTCTTCGTCTTCCACAAAATTGCAACTCTTTTTCCAAATTTAGGTAAAAGAAAGACAGCAGAGACTTCCCAAGCATGGGTGGTGGCTTTGGAAGGTGACCAATGTTGTTGTGGTGACCAGTGCAGAGTTTGGAAATCCTCATGGTGATGGTCACACCAGCAGAGCAGATATTTTGCAATTGCTGATCAGTGCTGTTCAATTTGTTGTCTTTGCATTTTAGTAATTTCTTAGTTGCTTTTTGTTAATTTCTTCTCCAAATCCTATTTTAAGCTCTTTTCCTAGCACCAAATCGTTCTCATGCAACTTAGATTCTGAAACATTGGAGAGGGGTCAATGTTGATCGAATCTTTTATAGGTTAGGTTGGATTGGGAGCTGGACGGTTGGGGCTTTGGACTGCTCAAAGCCTGCTCAGGTTCGAGCTCAAATGAGCCAAGCCTGATCGGGGCTTAGGCTGGGCTCAGGCCACCTATAAGGGGAATTGGACCAGGCCTGGACAAACCCAGGCCCGGCCCATCCCAGCCCATTGCCAACATTACAGAGATGGTAAAGTAAATCTTGTGGAATTAAAAGCTTCACAATAGTAGAATCAATAACGACAACCCTCTACCATTTAAGAAGTTTCAACTAATACAATCAAGTTTGAAAGATAGAAGACTCACATTGGATGGAAGTAAGGATTTAATGAACTCGTTCAACTCAGCAACTTGATATATTTTGGCTGCAGACATCAGCATACCAATTGATAATCCAAATATGGATCTCTTACATGCAGGAGTTAATGTCCCTGAGAAAAG
The DNA here is from genome assembly GCA_026770325.2 of Erythroxylum fimbriatum. Classification (NCBI taxonomy): domain Eukaryota; kingdom Viridiplantae; phylum Streptophyta; class Magnoliopsida; order Malpighiales; family Erythroxylaceae; genus Erythroxylum; species Erythroxylum fimbriatum. The sequence continues at coordinate 1,772,435 of JANZLH020000107.1, forward strand.
ATAGCATAAACATGAGTTGCAGATGTATTTTATCCAACATTGAATAGATGTTTCAGAAAGAAGGGCTTCTACCATTGTTGGAATCCAAGCCCAAATTCGCAAGAGAGAGGGGAAGCTGGAAGAAGCGAACTACAAGAAGGTCATTTGTATTCTGCATATTACAAATTCCAAAAGAGTTACTAAATGTGTAAAGAATGATATACCTAAAATCCCAAATTATAGCTTTAAGTAACCCCAAAACCATGATTAATATCCCGTTATCATCACGATCATCCTCATCAAGATTTTTATAAGATTCCATGTAGCCAACCAGGACCGTAAACGAGACAGATCCTAAACAATAGGACAGGTTTAGCTTAAGGATAAAAGATTAAGCGGCAGCAACAAACAGAAAGGAAACTAGGTGTGATTGTATTCCAGTCATGCAACAGGAGAGTAAAGGCAGTGGTAGCGAGTGATTTCTGCATTGTCATCAACTACTTTAACAAGACATTCCAACATCAGGATTTACCGAGTATAACAACCATAACAGCATAAAATAAAAAGAAAACAGCATAGGATTTTTAAGTATGATATATTGTTTATTCTTCATTTTGTAACAGCAAAACTTCCAATATGTTAAGAGACTTAGTTTTCAAAAGAAACATCTCATTAATAAATAAAACAATAAAGTTTGAATCTTACTTTCAACCGTGAAGAAACAACTGTCAACACAAAAGAATGAGCTATAGCTTCAAAATTTGAGGGCAAATTATCTGAAAGGTTCGCTTGTACCCAGAAGGCAGACAGCAATTGGCCTATTTGATCCTCATTAAGCTTCACTACATGTAGTTCCTGCAAAAAGCATTACAAGACATAAGTGTTGCTGTGGCAAAGTAGCTTACAAGCATATGCCAAGCATACAGAACACAAACTGGAGTTGCTTACCCCCTCAGAAAAGCTGGATGTAACAGCAGTCCTGTCAATTATTGAATTGATCGAGTAAAAATTCGAGGAACTCTTTCGAGTCAAGCATTGTTTCCAATCTTCGTCCATGCTTTCCAATTCCTTACACTCACCATGCACATTTTTTCCATGCCTTTCATTTTTACCATCTTTCTCTCTACGGAGCCTTTCAAGTAGCGATGTTATTGAAGCAAAAGCTGATGCAGTATCTGAATGCCATTTTCGCAATTCACAGATGGAACCTAACTGCAAAGAAGCTTCGCGCTGGAGTTGAATAGAGCTGGGCATGAGAAGGATGGAAAATATTCGGTGTGCCCCAACTCGAACCTCAAGATCTGAATGTACCATTACTTTCAAAAGTTGGATTAGAAGTTCTTCAGGGAAGACCTACAATGAAGTTATATACAAGTGAGCGAGTATGAGAACATGTAGACAAAATTGAGTATAATCACACAGGATAGGCTAATAATTCATTTCATATAAAAAGATGAGCAATTAGAAAATCCACAACTTAATGAAGTTGTATTTGTTCGATAAAGAATATCACTAACCAACATAAACTCATATATTGATCATTAAACTTCCTGGAAAATTGAAGATATAAGATTGAATACTTGGCAGTCATTGAAAAAAATACACAAATGAATGCCCTGAAAATAGTAAATTGATCCAACCTGCAGCGAAAGTGAAGGTGATGACAAAGAGATCATATGAGCAAGAACAATGAGGGACCCAATTGTTGAACGGGCAACAACTCCAGCAGATGTTAGCTTCTCCAGTGTTATGGCCATCATGTCAAATAGGGGTCGTGTATCACCAATCTAATCTCAACAAAAGAATACATAAAGAAGTTGATTCAAACACAAAACTAAGTGCTACTCAGTAAGATTGTAACTCTCAGCTTCCACAGGAGGGAAGAGGGATTTTGCAGTTCAAGTACTACATGCATAGCTGATCAGACAAATGTCTAGATCCCAAAACAAATTTACTGTCAAGAATCAGTCACGTAAAATCTTAAAGTTTACCCCTTTAGCAATTTCAAGCAAGCAAAATTCAATGGAGTTCTGGAGTGATATATTCAGGTTTGACTCTTGGTCTCCTGCAGATTCAACTGTTGCTTGAAGACTTTTTCTCAAGTGTCTGCACAGATCACTCACAATGCTAATTTCAACCAGCACTGCTTCGGATCGTATTTGCCTAGCTAAAGCTGCAGCAAGTTGAATGACATGGGATTTGAGTTGTGGATCATGTGCTATATTTTTGTGGTCCAGATGGCGTATAACAGCAGCCAAAACCAATTGTTGATCCCCTGGAGTGAAAGAAGCATTAGAAATCACACAGTTCCAATTGTTTTTTTCCAGGGGAGTATTTGCAACCCTAAATTCAAGAAAGGGCTAGACATGCATAAGCTAAGCATAATGGAAAGGCATACAGAGTATTCAAGATACCTGAAGTTTCCAAAAAGTAGCACAGGTCGGACATAACAATCATGGCCAGACCTTGTCGAGGAATCCAGTGCCTCCCAGAATCAAAGTAGTTAAACATTGGGTCAAGAACTCTGCGCATTGTTGTCCTCTCCTTTGCTAGCTCAACCATTCTTTGAATACAAACTTGAGCCCATACTCTGGGTGTCTCAAATTCTTCTCTAAAAGATAAAATGCATTGGAAATAGGAAGACAAAGAATCACTAGATTGGGATTAAGTATAGAACAGTTTACAAAAATAACCTTGTCAACTGAGAAGGATCTTTTTTTTCAGTTCGTTGTCTCATAAGTATGCAGCTAGAGTTAGTATCTGTATCAACAACAGGAGTTCTGCCCTCACACCTAACTACTTCATCCACCCAGTTATGTTGCGGCTCCTCTCTCCCATCATTATTTTCTACATGCAACTCCGGCTCATAGTTATCCAACATTGCATGAACAACCTGCATTTGTTTGAAATTGATTCAAGCATGATTTAAATAATAATAATAACTATACAGAGTAATAGCAGCAACTGAATGCCAGTTATAGCTTGATAAGAATTCAACAGTCCTACTTGGCTCGATTTGTTACTTATCTGCAGGCTAAATGGTCACGAATTGCAACTAGCTTTTTAAAACATAAATGCCAGTAACACAACAGAAGCAAATGGCTAAGCATAAAACATCAGACAATGTTGCTATATATTATAAGATTGTTAACAGTAAGTCAATTTCCATAAAGTAAATAATCACGTAAAGCAACATATAACCACTCAAAGCACATACCTCATCAAAAGCAGCAAAGATGTATGAAAACTCTGTCATGTACCAAACCTATCAAGAGCAAACCCCAAATAACATAAGTTGCATACCAAGAATTCTACAATCATTGACATGTAGGAAAATGGTGATTAATCCTTTAAATTAATTTATTTATATCTGAAGAATATATCATATGAACAAATACCATAGCTGAAAGGCACTGAAGGCTATAAGCTTTCAAACAGCTAGTATGATGTTTTTCTCCATTCTCACGTGCCAGCTTACATACTCTTTGAACGAATTTCTCAATCGTATGTGTATATGTACCATCTGCCTGTTTGAGCATCAGAGTACGGTAAAGTGATAACGTAAATTATCATCTAAAATAATTATAACTAGAGTTACTTCATAAGAAAAGAGATTTACTAAAGGGTTGATATTAACAGAAGCTGAATCATCTACTTCCCAAAGATGAAATAGGTTCTGGAACAAACAATTGTAGCTAAATAACTAATTGTGAAATTATACTAACAGCCACTGTTAGGTAAACATAACCATCTTCTAGCATCATCTGTGGTATCTTCTGTACCTTACTCATCCAATTATTAGCATATCATCTGAAAAACCATAGAGTTTAGACATAATCTACCTGACTATAAATGAATGTTGTTAAGGTTTGGCAACCAAGGATCAGGCAAGCTTCTTGCTTAGATTTCTCCAACAGTTCATTGACCACATTTAACAAATTGATTGCAAAGTATGCCCTGAAAATTCCAAGGTATGGCATTAAAACAGAAACATAAATTCTCAGCATTTAACTTTAGGTGTATGCAGCAGAAACAAACACCATTAGTTAGATTTGCCAGAGGACAAGCTAAATGAAAAGACTAAAAAGTTTCACAATCTCACAGATAGACAAATATAAAAACCAAATCAACCAATTAACAGAGTAAAATGCCATTCAGCGGCCTTATTAATCACATAAGCAAACTACATCATCAAGCTTTTTCGTGGACAGACATGAACATGTGGTCAAACATGTAGAATTTTGGGACCACATTTAGATGTAAAGCAGAGTATTGATAGCAAGAAAGAAAAAAAAAAAAAACCAAAAAAAGGCACCAAGTACTTACATCTGCTCTTTACATATAGAAACCATTTTGTTGTATGCCTCAGCAACAATATTGATGAACTTGACTTGTCCACTTCGCAGTTCTTTGTAACATCTTTCCTCGAGATATTTTGCAATCTATTTAAAATAGCACCAGTACGAAGTTACAGGTTCACTCTCTACCTTCAAGGCTTGAATAACATTTTATGACACAGCAGTTATGCATAAAGACAGCACCTTTGGAATCCTCAGTGGGTTTTTTGCAGCATATTCACATAGTTTGACAATTTTTCTTTCATTTACAGTACAATCCTGCAAAACATTGTGGAGGCTTCAACTTTTGTTCCCATAAAAAAGAATAACAGTGAAGCTAAAGCAGATGGGTTGTACATAGTGTTAACAGATTTCCAGCTACACTGCTTCTAACAACTCTTCTACAGAAATAGAGTATGTCTGCGGACCTGAATCTCCAATGCATATGAAAAACAAAGTTCAATGCATTTTGTATTGTTGGAACAATGACGGTACTCAGTATACTGCATTAATTGATTAAATGCAAACAAAGGCATTTTGAAACATAAAACAATAGGTCACTCCAGAAAAGTCTCTGAATGTGACCTGTTCCTCCATCGCATGATAAAACCTTTCATGGTAATATCACTATTCACTACATTCACATATGTCTACACTCTGATGTTCCAGTGACAAGTAAAATTGCAATTTGAGAACCATATATTTCCTAGGCGACAGCTTAGTATCAATTGATCACACGTCTTCTCAAACCACCAAGGCATTGTTGAGAGAATGAAGACTCACTGGGGACTTAGGGAAGATGTCCGAAAGCAATTTCTTATATCGCTTTACAGGTTGCCGAGATCTGGACCTCAATGCAGGACAGCATATGCACATGGTTTCGCAAGCAGGGAATATCTTCCTGGAAATGAGCCCCATTTCCTGCACATAACGATCAAAAGAGGAGAACATAATGAGAAACCCAACTAAGATCTTCTGTTGCAAACTCGAGTCGTAAACAAATTGATCCTTGAATATAGTTAAAATCTGTTCAAACAAGTAAAGTGAAAGCATCGGTATGAATGAAAGCAAGATGATCTACACGTACAAAGCAAGCGAGGAAGAAGTTGTAGAAAAGCAAAATGGCTGTTCTTTATGATATTGTTTTTTAAACCAGGAAAAGAGATAAGCAGAAGACCGTAATTTAAGTTATGTGAAACAGAAACAAAGCACCAGCAGGAAAACCAAAAACGCATCATACATTTAGATGTAGATCCAAAACTGCAAGGAGAATGCCAGTGTAACGCATACAAAGAAACAACCCAGTGCGTCTATAGCACCTACAAGCTACAGCAATGTACCAACTGGTATCCGAAGTAAAACTTCTCACCCGATAAACATGAAGTCGGTGTGGCACCAACAAGAAGAAAAAGAACAACCCAGAACAGCAAATTGAGAGAACAAAAAGCATGAAAACAGAAGAGTGCATAAAAGAAGGGCAGAGAAGGCAACGCACCTATGGGGTCGGGAGAGGCAACAGATCTACGAGGGCAAAAGAAGGAAGAACACAGGAGAAGGAGAAGGAGCAAAGCAAAAGCAAAACCAAAACAAGGTGATATCGGGGAGAGCGCGTGGTTTAAGAAAGGAACG
>JANZLH020000107.1:1783174-1794996 GCA_026770325.2 Erythroxylum fimbriatum
CAAACTCACAATACGTAACACAAGTCGACTTATGTCACTATACAAGTCGACTTATGGGTATCGTGACAAGATAAGTCTCCTTGTGTCACGGACAAGTCGACTTATACTAACATAATCTTCAACAACGACGCTCCTGTAGTAGCATGGCATACACTCCTCTAGAAAAATTCCCTCAAACCAAAAACTTCCATAATCACGTGGATAGTGATAAAAAGTAGGTTACCGACAAAAAACATATAGTATGAACAACATGACTCAATATGTGAACTATATAGAGAGCTTGAGGAAGATTAGAGCCATCTATTCTTACTTGCAATTACTCCAGAGTGCTATTGGGATGAACTTAACTAATGCTAGATATAATGACTTAATCACAGCATTAGGAGCTTACGTTAAACATGATTATTTTTATCACGAAGCCTAGACAACCGAATTTGATCCTTATCAAAACAACTTTTCTAACTACCATTTATTCTATACGGAAAAAAGGAATAATAGGATTTACAAACGAGTTGGTGAAGATAAATATCTAGTTGCGGATCAGTGCATAAATTGGATTAAAGCTATGACCATCATTAAAAGCATAGAACTAGAAATCAAAGGAAATGACATCTGTGAACTAAACTGAATTTTTAACAAAACTATTTACTTTCCTCAGTTTTTATGTAACTTGATTTAAAAGTTAGCGAAAGCCTTTTACTTGGAAACATTGTAATGTTGTAATACTTCCACTATTATCAATATAAATTCATTAAATTAAAAAAAAAACTCAAACACTTAGAAAACATACTAAGTTTTACACTTATCAACATCACCTCACTTAAATCTTTGCTTGTCTCCAAACGCTAAAACCATGAAATAAAAAAAATCACAAGACACACAACACTCAATCATGTAGTAATACAACAATGGTATAATGGCATCAAATCTTATAAAATTAATTTATCCATATACATCAATCTCTTTAAAAGTTCTAACAAACTAACTTATTCCATTGATGTTCAAATGCTTTGATTTAATACACATATCAACCAAAATATCAATACCGATTTGTACATATATGGGACTTGTAAGCATACACTCCTTCTTATATAACAATTAAAGTGGTAGATCATTACCAAATACCCATTCATAAAGTTTATTTTGACATTTAATAAGAAGATCTATAGTTTTTCTTTTATTGACAACTTGATACTTATTAAGCCTAGTTAAAGTGTTATTCTATCCTTTTGATGCAAAGATAAACAATTTGTCGTAAATGTCTTCCGCTTACTCAACTATATCATAACTCTTAATTGGCTACTAGCTTTATTCTTAACCTAATTTTGTAAAAGGTCAGTAGAATAGGAAATTTATTCCACACATTTATCCCACAGTTTGTTGTCTTCATTTTAGTTTTACCTACTTTACTTCTTCTTAGTCAATCACTCCAATGAAATGCTACTAATAATTTATGCCAATGTAATTGAATTTAATTATAAATGTATCGAAAAAGTGTTATATATTGATATAATAAGTGCAATATTCTAACCACATATATATTCACAAAAAAACACTTAAAATATAAATTTCACAAGCTAATGTTTCTTCACAAATTAAATAACCATGTTTATAGCTATGCTAATTCATTTCAATTTTAAACCCATTGACATATTCACATAATACACACATTATACAACGAAATGTTTACACAATTCCAACCTAATTAAAAAAAATAACATAATGCAAATGCATGTAAATATAAATTCACACACAAATTATATGCAAGTACATATATGTCTTCACATTTGATAAAAAAATTGTCCTAAATGTGGGAAACAAGACTCAACATAAACAATCACAACTAGTAAAATAACAACAATTAAAAGAAATTAAAAAGAAATGCAAGAGTACTCATAGAAATTGTGGATGTGACAGCGTAGGAGACAAAACTTATACACACTACATGTTATGAACTTCTATCATTAAACTCACTATAAAATAATCATAAAAAATTAACAAAGCACTTTCAAAAACAATTTAAAAAAAACTAACTATGCATAATATGCTAAGTTTTAGGTCACTAGCTTGACCAATGTAGTTCAATTATTTTAACAAACTCCTTTTTTGAATGTTAAGGTCCTATGCATAATCACATTAGGACTTATGCTTCTTATGTCCAAATTTTACCCTCCTATGTCTCTTAGTCTCTTTCTAATTGTCTCCATCATCCCTTTCTCGTTCTCCCATCAATTTTCAACTCTATAATGTGTGGTTTCTCAAGAAAGGGTAGCATGGGTGCTTCCATTCTCACTAAGATCTCTTGCTTCAATTTAACATCCAACTCCTCCTTTCCTAGTTCTCCTTCATCCTCAACTTCCACAACACTCACTTCTTTAGTATTGCACTCCTCTTGCTCTTTTATGCATTCATCTGCTATATCAATCTTCACGCAAGACCTACTTTCCTTGGGATTCATTAATAATTTATTCATATTAAATTCAACTTGCTCCTCACCAATTTAAAGAATAAGTTTCCCTTTTTAAACATGCACTAAAGCTCTTCCTTTATTATAAACAGTCTACTAATAATTAATAGGCAGTTTTAATCCTCTTCAAAGTCTAACACTGCAAAATCCATATGAATAATAAACTTGTCCACTTTTACTAGCATATCCTCCACTACGTTGGAAGGTTTCTTTATAAATTGATCTGCCAATTGAATAAGCATGGTTGTTAGCTTCACATCTCCTAGTCTCAATTTTTTAAAATAGACAAAGCCATAAGATTAATACTTCCACGTAAGTTGCATACACATTTATGGAATTTTAAATTACTAACTACATAGGGTATAACAAAACTCCCTAGGTCTTTCAACTTTAAGGGTATGTGGCTAGTAATAATGGAGTTGTAACTTTCTATTGGAGACTGTTTATTTATCCTCACAATTCTGGTTGTTTGATAAGATGTCTTTTTGAAACTTCGTGTCCTTGGGTATGCTCTCCAAAGCTTCCACAAAGGACAAGGTAATTTGCAATTTCTTCAACTTATCTATGAACTTTGCAAATTGTGCTTCTAATGGATTATTCTGCAACTGTTGTGGGAATGGGATCTTTGGTGCATATAGAGGGGGAGGAACATAAGGGATTTTCTCTTTCTTCTCGTCTTCCTTATCCATTGTCTCTTAGTCTTTTACCTTGTCTTCTAACTTGACTTTCACTTATAACTGTGATAACATTTAATTGCTTCCATAGATTAAACTTCATGTTGCTCGGGAGACTCCCCACACTTCATGTAGACAATGCATTAGCTAATTGGCCCACTTGAAAATCCAAATTATGGTTGGAAGAAGCATGATTCTACACAATTTGGTCAAATTTAACCTTTGTCATTTTTAGTTCTCATCTTGGCTTGATTTGGAATTCATAACATCTGTCAATTTTTCCATCTTCTATTTTAATGAAACAAGCCTATTTTTTTGAAATCTTAGTAGGCCTTGAGCTTTTATTGGGTTTCCTACATTGTTAGAATAAGAAAAAAGTTGAGTGGTTTTTCTAATCAGGATTGTAAGTATTTGAGTAGGGATTATTACCTCGTTGACTATACTATGCTCCTATAAAGTTAATTTGCTCCATATTATTATTTTCCACTATGAAGCAATCATTTGAGACATGATTTTCTTGACCGCATAGTTCATATCCATGTTGAATTTCCTTAAGTGGGCTAGAAGATGTTGCTTTTAGGTTGTTTAATTTTTTGGTTAGGTTCCCCACTTCAACCTATAATGTTGTCACTGAATCCACAACAAGCACTCCTTTTTTTATCTATAAAGATTGATTGCTATTTACTTCTTTCTAGTGTCTATAGACAGTTGTTATTTACCATTTCTTCTAGCAAATCATGTGCTGCTTTAACCATTTTTCTCATTAAAGAGCTACCAGTTGCTACATCTACGGTGCCTCGTGTGGGTTGATTCACTCAATTGTAGAGTGTTTATAGAAGGAACTCTTTTAGCAATTTATAGTATAGGCAGCTCATTTGCAACTCTGTAAACCACTCCTATACTTCATATAAAGACTCCCCATCACTTTTTTGGAAATTTGTGATTTCCTTTATGAGTCTATTGGTCCTCTTTAAGGGGAAGAATTTAGCTAAAAAGTCTTATACTAGTGGCTTCCATATTATGACATTATCTGGGTTGAGAGGGTTTAACCATACCTTAGCTTGATTTTAAGTGTAAAAAGAAAGAGCCTTATCTTGGATACATCTTTTAATAACCCATTTTATATGAATGTGTCACAAATCTCCAAGAAGTTGGCCATACGAGCATTAGGATCCTCACTAGTTAGTCCATAAAATTAAACGTTAGTTTGCAACATATTTAGCAGTCCTAGTTTGATTTCAAAAGTATTGGTCTGCATTGGTGGTCTCATTATCCCTTATTGATTTACGTTAAACCCAAGCCTCACAAAGTCCATAAGGATTGTTTGCTGGTGTCCTTGATTTCGTTCCTCTGCCATTGTTCTTTCTATCACTTCTTAGTATCTCACTTTTTGAATCTCCCTCTCTTGCTTAGTGATATCAAAAACTTACATATCGTTGGCTTGCTCGAACTCCTTATTGATCTTACGTTCATGCACCTAAAATCACACAAGAAACGTATTAAAGTACTTAAATCAAAGTAACTTAAACTCTAGTAGATGCTATAATAATCCCCAGCAATGGCGTCAAAAACTTATTGATAGTTTTAAATAGATAAACTTCAGTATTACAAGTATACATATTGTAATTTATAGTATAAAAGATATCATTCCCATGATGATTAATTAAGGAAAATAATACGATGATTAATTAAGAATTAAAATAAAAATAAAGACCTAATAAATAAACTATGAACTAGGCAACAATAAAAATGATTGATTGATCAGTAATGAAAGCTAGGAATTACTTCTATCCTTACTTTTTTTTACCTTTACCTTCTTAATTTAATCTTACTTGATCATAGATATCCTATTGTTATGATTACTGTCTCTCCAGATCTAATCAAGTATTCCTAATTATAATAGATAGAAATAATTATAATAGATAGAAATTGAATTTTGATCTATCAATCTATTAAAACTCTTTTTAACTATGAAACTATATTTGAAGCAATCTAATGGATAACTAATAAACAATTAAGATCTCTTTTCAATTACCTATTAATTTCATGTTTATACGTCTATTGAGCTACCAGCCCTCGCTATGCAACAAAAGATAAGTGAATCAATCCAATCCCTTGATTCAAATTAAATAGAAAATAATAAACATCACAAGCATATTCATTAAATTAAGAATGCAAGTTTAACAAATAATTTAAGAGTAATTCCTTAAAAGGAATTTAGCAATCCAAATATGTAACTAAATATCTAAAGTTAATCATCATTAACATCAAACATCAACAAGGAAAAAAGAAAAGAGTGTATAATGAAATCTAGAAGTCTTTTTTTTTTGTCTTGACATTTACATGATCATGTCAGAGGCTTCCAGCTTTCAATTCCTTATTGTACTATCTTACATAGGACTGCACTATCGTGCCAAACTTGATTCTCCAGCTTTTCTTCATCTTTTCTTTTCTTTTTCTTGTCTCCACTCATCACGAAACATTTCTAACAATCCTTGAAATATATAAATAAGATCAAAATCTTGCCTTAAACAATAATTAATAAAAAAATAAACAAAAACACTAACAAGAACATAAATCTAAGTCCTAAACATATGATTATCAACTGAAAACACTAAAAGCAGACTCTACCACGCAGAAAAAATACTAAGTTTTACACTTATCATAAGGATTATCTAATGTCTTTAGGTACCTTGAGAGGGATATTCTTTCAGTCTATTTCAATTTTTTATCTCTAGCGGATCTATTTAACAAATTATAAACTTTATTGAGTTTTTTTTTCATAGCCTAAATCTTAGGTACATTATTGCTATCATAAGAATTTATAGTCAATAGCTTTTGTTCTTCATAAAGGCCATTAGTTTTGTGACACACTTATAAGCTTCATGTCCTTCAACTTTGAGGTATTTATTAAATCTAGAGGGTGCATTCCTTTTTAATTGAAATATTTTGATAAAAATTTCAACAAGGCAATGGTTTGAGCATAGCTAATTACTAAGGTATATATAACTATTAAGGAAGCTTATGAGCTAATTATAATCTACTAAGGCTCTATAAAGCTTATTCTTAAGAAGCCACTCTCCATTCTGGTTATTGGTTTATGTTAGTAGATTCCATTTTAGTATGAAATCTGTAGTATCTATATGGCTAATGCAATTAAATAACTCTTTACTCCATCTTTTGAGATGTACTCTTACTCCTTCCACTTCAAAGTCACTTATTAGGATTCAGTGTGTACTTTCCATCTATAAATCCATCAAATCTTCCATAATTCCTTCCTTTGGGATTTAAGATTTGCTGCATATATTATTGTGAAACTCAATCTTATCAAGCATCTTGTTAGTAGAACTTGACAATGAATTAACCTCTTACATTACGAGTGATGGAGTATCTTGATATCATTAGGGTCATAAAAGATTATGATCCATCTATTGCAATGCTTAGTGTGATTACTCGCTGTAATCCATTTTTTCAAATGAACCATAGCCATTTTTGATGAGAAGACTCCTTTATTTTATTCCGTAATAGATTAGCAAATGGTGGTTTCTTATCAAGGGGAACATCATGAAGCACTTTCTGCTTCGTGGGTTTTTAATAGCCTTTAAATTCTAAGAGACAAAAATCATTAGGTAGTGAAAAAGAGAGATTTATTCTTCCTCCTTAATTTATGATTGGGGCAGTTCCTTGTATGCATGTTATTGACTACTGGTGTTAATTTTAAGACTGAGGAGCTAGAAGGCATCTCTTGTTGAGCAACCTTTATACTTAATAGCCACTACTATCACTTATGTTCTTGATAGATAATTTTGCAGTTGGAGAATCCTTACCAATCGTGTCTTTAATTGAATATGTCTGCACCATTGTATCTACCTTAGTCATCCATCAACTTGACTAGCTTATATTCATCTAATGGTGGTCCACCTCCTTTTGCCTTATAGATACCATAATTGACTCCAACTTTGCCTTTTTCTCCTATAACTTGGGAGCGATGTTTGGTATTTCCCCCCTCTTTGTTCTCCAAAATCTTAGGTTGCAATTCTTTTTCTTGAATTCCATAAATCTTAGTACTCTCTCCTCATTCAATGTTTTTACTAGTAGGGACCCAACTCATAACTTTCTCCTCCTTAAGTCTCCATTGGTATTTCATTGGAACTTTTTCTTAGACATGCTTCCCATCTTTATCAAGCCTCGTAAGCTTGACTTTATCCAGTGATTCCTTACTAAGAGGAACCTCAACACATATCTTTGTGTACCTATTCTCTTATAGCATTGCAATTGCCTTATCCATACAAATAGGTCTTCCAATAAAGCTTGTAAGCTAACTCAAACCATATATAAAACAATATTTTAGAGAGACATTGTGTATTTCACCTAAATGATAACATTTTTAGTTTTTGAAAAGGCCTTTTCTAGACTTGGTCTCCATTTTTGAAGCAAGAGAGGCTTGTCATCTATATGCCAAGGACCAGTTTTTAGTATTTAGCCAATTGAAACTTTAGAGCTAAATTTAAAGATGAACATCGCCTCTTCATTAATAAGGACTTGCTCTAACCTTTTTTTATAGTAATAAAGCCCATTAATGAGCTATAGGAAACCCTAATCTCCTATCAGAGGAGGAACCAATTAATGAAGCAAACCATCTTTTGGCACCCTTTTACATAATTTCCTCATACTTCATAAAAGCATCACTATCTATGAAAAGTATCACTATCCCCCACAACTTGTTTCCAAGAACACCTAACTAGTAGTTTATATCTCTAATGGTCCTAAGGGCTTCAACAATTGAAATCCTTGAGTTTAATGCCTTGGAGCTAGTGTGGTTCGATAAAGTTTCAAGACGAGAAAGAGCTATACGAGGATTAGAAGAATTAAGTTACAGAGAGGGAAAGTCATGGTCTGCCAGGGAAAAGCCAAGGCTAGAAGAAGGTTAAGGGGTTATCAAGATAATTCTAGTTGAAACTTGATTGCAAAGAGGAACTAGAAGAGAAGATATTGGAGAAGGAGCAAGTGGAGAAGGAAAGGCAACCTCGTTGACAATTGCCATATCTAAAAAGAAAAGAATGACTGCTATTAGAGGGGAGCAATCCTACCAATAATGTTTACTAGAATAGGAAAGAATCTCCGATAACAATTAGGTCAAAAGAAAAGGAGAGAGGTCAATTTGATCAAAACTTGCTATGTGTTTAATTCCTTTTTGGTTTCAAAAGGGATGTTTTTGGGTTATAATAGCTCAACCAAATTCATTCATGGTTGACAAGAAGCTTACATCTTGTTTTAATCGTGAAACAACCCCGATCCAAATTTAACGTCTGATAAGGAATAGCGCATCCGCATATTTGAACCTTCACATTATTCTTTACCTTGGCAGTTTTTGTCTTCGTCTTTTCCCTGCGTAATTTCTACTCCAATTGAGTAGAGAGTCACTTCTGACGTTCGTAAGATCTTTCTCATTTGTTGCCTTCATTTCTCATTCTAAAGCTTTAGCCATAAGCATTGAGATCGGCTTAAAGTTCGGGATCCAGAATATAGGGATACATAGAGGCTGACTGACTTTCTCCTTCACGTCCTAATCCTTTGCCTGAAATTACTCCGAGCCAACAAATTTATTGAAGCCCAACCAGGAGCTACTCCTCAATACAATTTTCATGATTTTTTTATTATAAAAATACAGTGTATAATGGACATAAATTTTAGTAACAGTCTCTGATCATCCTACCATATTGTACAGAATATCCCACGTATATGACCATACATATTTTGCACTGTATTTAACACTGTTCATAATCATAAGCCTTACAAAGAAAAGCCACCCTTAACCACCAATGTATTTAATCTTTCAACTAAACTCAAAATTTTCATATGATTCAAAGTTCTCATAGGGAAGAGACTCATCCAGATTGGAAACTGCCCCTGAATTCGCATACTCAGGTGCTTCAGAAACTTCTGAGTTCGTATACTCCAGAGTTTTTTGAGTTTTATATGCCTCTGAGTCCTAGTAAATTTCAGAATCCTCAAAACTTGGAGTTTCGTTGGCTTCATGTTCTACTCCAACAAAATTAAGTAAGTAATCCACTCCATTAACTACATCATATACCATTAATCCAATTCTACCTCCAATCCAACTACCCAGTTGACTTCCTACAAGATAACCTAGGCGTCCAAGGCTCTGCTCACCATAAAAACCACCAGCGTAGGCACCAGCCAAGGTTCCACTGCCCCTTAGGAATCCTTCAGTCATGGTACCACCATAGTAAATAGCTTCAAAAAAGTCCCACCCAGAAGAAATGATGGGACCAATTATGCGCTTAGCCTGCCTTGTTGCAAGCTTTGCTGCCTTTACCCCTTCTTTTTGAGCTAGTTTTGCTGCATCTTTTCCAGGGGTTCCTTGTGCCAATGCATCAATTATTGCACGTTCAATTGCAAGATTCCTAGCTTTCTCAACATGAGCGGATCTCATGTTATTGACATACAGCTTTACACCCTCCTTTACTGTGCACGCTAAGGTTCCAGTGCTCATATCAAAGCAATCAAAGATTGTAAATTTCCCACTCTTGGATGAAGAAGCTTCCCCAACCAGTAGCCTACACTTTTCAGCTATAAAAAGAGTAAAAAGTCACAGAAATGAGCATCCAATATGATGGTCAAAAATCTTGAAGGCACAGACATTCGTCAAACATGCATAAGGGCTAGAGTGCGATCTTTTTTCTCTACTTAAAAATACAACTATTAACAATGGACCAGATATCGTCACTTTCCTGATATGCTACAGATATTTTTTTCATTTAATTGTATGGGGAAGAGTTACAGACACATCATTAACACTGAAACAAAGAAGAATTTTGAAGCATTAAGAACTCGAGGAACAAGTATGACAGAGCAGAATCTCTGCAGGTATGTGGTAGTACAACTGGATTTCATGTATTCAATCATGTTACACACATGGTACTTTTATGCTGAAATAACAGCTAATTTGTACAGCTCAGATTTTTAAGTACGAAGTGCACGAAGGTAACTTATATTGCTATTACAAAGATAAAAAGATTAAGGATTTTATTAGGCTTGACAGGATCTGTCCTAGTTTAGAGCTTCAATATTCATTTCTGGAGTCCTATTAAATTTTGTTCTTTGCAAAGTGGGAGGAACAAAATGCCATCCCCTGCAAAGCCCTCCATATTATGCACAACATGACATTAGTGTGTTGATGATACATGATAAAATATTCATATTGCCCTCTAAAAGAAAAACAACTTTAAAAGGAGTTATCTTGAATCAGGATCTTTTTTTGGGCTTACCCACTTGAACTATATATTTTGGCTACCAATTAATCACATAAATTTTTTATTCCATCAATAAATCTATTTTCTTGCAGAAAATTGACACATTCTTTTCAATTAAGTTGAAAACTAATTCCTTTTCCTCTTTTTTGTGAAAAATGAATTCTAGTAGATGAAAGGCACATCTATACCTTAAGGCAGTACCAATTCCAACAGAAAAGAAGGCACCCAAAATAGACCATGATTTTCGACCAAAAAAATAAAATAAAAAGAGACCATGATTGCTGTTAACATTCGAGATCAAGAATTGGTTGCTTATACAATGTAAGAGACAACAAATTCAGCACAAACACATCCAAAGAAGACACTTGCTGCACCATAATAAACACCAAGGATTCAAACACTTTCTGTCATTCTGTTTATACATAAGTACATACATACATGCATATATAATCCTTCTCTGTGTATATAACTGGCTGTTTCAAAACAATAAAATTCCACTATCGATGCAAATCAATACGTGATAAAATCGAATTAAATAAATTAACAACTTTCATAAGAATGAGAACCAACAAGAGCTTCATGCTTCGCATTGAAATGGTAAAATAACATAACATAGCACTACAATTACACATAAGTGCCAAGGCCAAGCTTTTGTCAGCCAAATGAATTCATAATTCACCAAAAGGCAACGTTCATGAATTCCTAATGCAATTATTTTAACCCAAAAGCAGAACAGCTTCTCCAGTCAAAACGACTAAAACATTGCAATTGATATGATTTGATCAGTAATAACAAAGAAATGCACCACGAAAAATCAAACAACACTTCATCAATACGAGTTTGTGGCGAGATCCTGAACGTACCTGTGAAACTAAGGGCAACGATTCCGGCGACGACGAGGAAAAGTTGAACCCGTTTCTTCTGCAAATCCATAGATGGTTTTTTTTTCGTAATTACGTTTGGCTTCTGAAGAACTATAAACTAAAAATGTTTAATCTTTGATCGTTAACTCGGAAGTCGAAAACATTTTAGACTATTCATTTATAAGAAACAGGCACGAAAGTTCTTTTTTTCAAAACTTGGACTTCTCCAAGCAAAGAAGATTCTTTTTTTCAAAGTTCAATTAAGGCTGCAAGCACCCTAAATTCGTTTTGGTTTTACTGTGGTATAATATGCAATGTGACAAATACCGATTCTGAAATGAGTTTTGATATTAATTAATACTGAATATTATTTTAGGTAATTTTTTAAATTCATAAAATATTCTATATTTTTTTTAAAATTTAAAAACAGTTCATTAATATATTATACTGTATATTTTATAATTTTACGTCAACCTGATGTTCAAAAGTCATAATAATAAAAATATAAAAATAACAACAATTTATTTATTTTTATTAACAT
>JANZLH020000108.1:0-11558 GCA_026770325.2 Erythroxylum fimbriatum
ATTCTTGTTTATGATTTATTTATTTGTTAAGGTTATGTATACGCAAGCATGCATGCATGCAAATGCACACACTCATGCACGCACACGCACACGCACATGCACATACACACCCACCCACAACAAAAGTATGCTTTATGTAGGTCTTCTAAAAAAGTATGCTTTACTAATTGATTTATTTAATTTTATCCAATGCGATCAAGTCTAGCATTCAACAAATTGGCATAGATATTATTAAAATAAATGATCTTGTTAAATAAAAAACTAAATTTATTTATTTAGTAAACAACATCTAATACCACAAAATCATCAGACATAAAATCGTGACTATTATAATTATAAAAACATTATAATTTCCACCATTGTGGAAATTAATATCAGATCCAAGGCTAACCAAAACATGATATAGGTAAGATTTTTTCTCCATGGGACATTCTTTCACTTTCCCATTTTATTTGGCCTTAGTTCTTTTTGGAATCCTAAGAATTGTGGAAGGCATTCATTCCACTCTTCAGTTAGACTTACCATATTGCTTCCTGTTCTTAGTTTTTAACTCCTTATTAGTATAACTTAGTCATTTATGCCTCAGTATATGGCTCAAAAAGCTTAAGAAGTTTATTGATAGGTATCTAATAGCATCCTATATCATCTTGATATTCATATCATGAGTTAAGTGCATTTGCATATGTTCCTAATTTGAACGTAAGAATGTATACAAACTTACACTAGGTCAATGAAAGATAAAGTGTAACTAACATCCTTCAGTTTACTATGTTTGACATTAGCTTCCCATGCCTCAATGTTAAATTCTCCTATTTCATATTCTTGTCTATGATTTATTTATTTATTAAGGTTATGTATATGCAAGCACGCACGTATGCAAATGCACACACGCACACACGCACACATATGCACGGACGCACGCACGCACGCATACACGCACACGCACACACGCACACACGCACAACAAAACTCGTCATATCTCTTGATATCTAGTATAACATCATCATATATGTTGAATAAGTTAAAGAGATTTTATTTTACCATATGCCTAACAATTTTCTAATAATGAGTCATAATGTCCTTGAATAGTATCATAATTTCATGTAATGAGATAAAAGCTTTTTGCTCTTCTAATACATATTGGATTTCTATACTTTAAAATTTTTGAATTGTCGTTATTAAAGTTTTTACCTCTAGTGAATTCTATGGAAAAAGTTTTAGATATAATATTAATTTTTCTCAAACACAAAATTTCTATAATGACATATTTAATATATGATATGTTATCAATTTCTTTTAATTTGATGCAATCTTCTAAGAAAATTTAATTAGTTTCTCAATTATTTGTGGAATTAAAAGGTTACTAAGTTTTCAATCATCATACATATAATAGTTGATCAAAAATTAATCATTTTATTTAAATTTATTTGTTTATAAGTATCTTAAGTATGATATGTATAACACATACATAAAAAATTAAAAATAAAAGAACAATGCATTTTACTAAACACATAATATTTAAAATTTAACAGTTGCTACAAACAAATAATGTTACAAAAGTATTATTAGAGATCGAATAAAAAATGACTAGCACTTTCTAATTTAAAATATAAAATTTGATGAAACATATAAATATAAAATTTGAAAAATTTTAGAAAAAATTGAGTCAATTAGGTCTTCCAATGAGTCATTGAAGTTCATATATTGTATTAGCTTTATGATCTCCTTAGGCCAATAAAACAAAGACCTCCAGACACTTCTCTTCTTTTATGCTCTTTCAAAATTTTTTGCACCACCTAACTATATGTGTAAATATGATTGGATAGAGCATTCCACACTCCGATAACAAATCTTCAAGTTAGGGCATGAGAGTGGTGAAGCGCTGATAGCCATTAAAGATGAGACCTTGTATCATCTTATTCACCAGTATAGCATTTAATATCAGGTCTACCCTAGTAACCATACAAAAATAATCCAGTTGTGCCTTCATGAAATTTACGTGATTTCATTGTGTTAGAGTTCAAATTAAAATCGTCTCATTTCAACCATTTTCCTTAAACGAATTTGAGGGAAAAATAATATTTAACACTTATACGTAATAAGTTGAAATATGTCCTAGACTATGAGCATATCACTACAATTAAGCGCTCGAAAAAGCATGAAAAATAATTCTTTTTGAATTGTTAAACTAATATTTATTCAATGAAATTAAGTAAAATATAGACAAATATTTTAGAAATTAATAAAGGAAAAATCAAATAAAATAATTATTTGATGAGAAATGCCCTTTAATTTTTTTAAACGTTTATATCATATATATAAGTATGTCTACATCATATTTATATAAGTTTGTAGGATGCAGACAAATGGTAAGTGGTTCTAACATTAATAATATAGGTCAAATGTTCTCTAAACTAACATTTTTTTTAATGGGCCTTAATTGTTGGCCCCTGATTCTTTTTATTTGATTAAGCACGATTAGATTAATTTTAGGGGTTTTGCAAGATTTATGTATGTTGGAGCTAATTAGCATATTAGTGTTAATGAGGTTGTGTGACATAAGAGATTAAATTGAAGTGTTAGAAGTGATAAGTTGCATTAAGGGCATTTTGGGCATGTCACTTAAGGAGGAAAGAACCTAGGCTAATAAGTAAGGGCAATATGGACATTGTGCTTTCATTAAGGGTATAAAAGAGAGGAGAAATGAGTGGCTTACATAGAAGAAGAAGAGAAACAAAATTGGAGTGAAAAAGAGAGAGAAAGTGTCGTTGGTGGAGAGGAAAGGAGAGGAAAAGAAGAAAAGTTAGGGTTTTCCATTTTCTTGGAGTTCAAGAGGGTTTTTGGGGTTAATTCAAGAAGGAAAAAGCTAGAGGAAGGTTCAAGCTTCCATTAGAGCCAAGAAAATCCCTTGTTGGGTCAAGATTCAAGGTGAGTAATTTTCAATGTTTTTGATTTTTGAAGTGGTTTTGGTTCAAAGAGCTTAGGAATGGTATGGGTTTGGGTATTTTAGGATCAATTTCTTACATTGGGTTCTTTAGGTTTTTCAATTTTGGGATTCCTTTCGATTTGAAATTTTTGTGTCAATGTTGAAGATAATCAAGGGAGGCAAGAGGAGCAAGAGGAGAGGCCCATTTGAGCAAGATTCAAGCAAGGAAACTAAGGTGGGTTGCATTTTTATACTTGAGTTAATAAGTCATTAATGTTTTTTCAACTAAATGGAATTAATGACTTTTTCCAACTACCTCATAAATGAGCTTTTATTATTCTTTAAATGATTGAGAATTTGCCATAAATTGTTGTGTGTGAATTTTTGGGAATGAATTGCAATTGCTTGCAAATATTGTAATTGTTGCTTTTGAATAAGTTGAAAATGGCTTTTATGATTGGTATGAGATTTTTGGTTGTTGAATTGTGGAAATATGTCATGTGCATGAAAAACAAGTTTTCAAGAATGAGCCATTTGGGCAAAATATTTTCAGTGCATGAATTACATGTTATGTGGGTTTGGTTTAGTCCATCCAAGAATTGTCACGTGTATGTTGACCAAGTTAAGGCTTCTCCCGCCTGCCCGCTAGTGGCACGAAGCTCCTTTATGGACTCCCTCAAGTTTACGACTACACAAGAACATTATATGAAATTGTGTAGTTCGTCATGTTTATGGACTTGCCAAGCCATTTGTGATGTGTTTATGTGTTTACATGTGTTGATAAGTTTGAGAAATGCTTGATTTATGAGAATTGTGATTTGGTTTGACAAAGTTAAGAAATACATGTTTTATGGGTTTTGTGAGAAATTGCTATGACTATGAATGATTCAATGGTTTTTGCTTATTACCAATTATAAACTTGTTACCCACGAGCGTTAAGCTCACCCCCCCCCCCACCTTCCCACCACAGGTGATGAGCAAGTTAGCGAGTGATCGAGATGAGCGCCAAGGCATCACTCCATATTGCACTTTTGTTCTTTTGTCCTTTTCGAAGTTGAATTTGTAAAACAATGCTTTAGATGCATTTTGATAAATTATTGTTTTGCAAAGTTTGTATTTTGGATTATGATGTAACTGGCTTGAAATGCCCGCTAAAGTGTTGTAAGACACTTATTTTGATGCAAATGAAATACACATGCATTATGGTTGTTTATGGCTTTTCAAATTTTTACATTGCTAACTTTACATTTTCATAAGGGTAGGAATGTGTTCTGAATTCAAGTGAAATTCTGGAATTCTAGGTAGAATTGATAAAATTTGTCTCCTTGAAAGTTGTAGAAGATCTTTCTATCTTTCCAACGATATGAAGTTATTGATTTTTGGATGTCGGAATGGAGAGATATGAATGTTACCAGTCAGGATGCTGTATATAGTTGTGTTTGTGATATCTTTGATAAATGATAGGGAATTAGAATTTTGATGAACCAAATGAGTTAAGATTTGAGAATTTTGTAAGATGAACTTGATGTTTGAGTTGTTATGAAGTGTTTAGTCCTTAGAATAAATGAATTTGGGAAGATTATAAGTGTATATGGTGTTAGGATGAAGGTTGGAAGCTTTAGAGAGGCATTGGAGGACTTTGGGGAGCCCCAATGTTCGTTTAACGGACATAAGGTCTGTTTAACGGACCTTCTCGGGTGTAAAAACACCCCTTGGCCAGTCAATGACCGTTAAACGGACATGGATGTCCATTTAACGGACCTTCTCAGGTGTAAAAACACCCCTTGGCCAGTCAATGTCCATTAAACGGACATGGATGTCCGTTTAACTGACCTTCTCGGGTCATTTTGGCCTCCCAAGCCCGATACCTGTCCGTTAAACGGACATGGATGTCCGTTTAATGGATGTCCGTTTAACGGACATTCACGGGACAGATTATGATTTTTGACCCTTTTAGCGGCAGAATCGCTTTTTGTAGTCTTCATGAACGTTGTAGGTCTAGATGTCGTCTTTCTAATTGTCTAAAAACAAACTCAATCCGACATCTGGATTGAAAGATACGACAATCGCCCCAGGATAGGTTAGAATCGATTTAGGGTATGAGCATGGTCTACTCTTTGGGGCATAACTCCCTCACTCGACCTCCAATTGAGGTGATTCTTGGACCAATAGATTCCTAAGACATGTATCTTCCTTCCTATAAAAATTTGTATCATTTGGAGTCTATTTGAGGAATTTTTCATTAAAGTAAGTAAGAGGTATTAGGAGAGCATGTTTGGGACAGGAGCACACTTAGGCTTTTTAAGCATATCTTGAGTTGTAGAACTCCGATTGAGGTGATTCTTGCTTCAAAGAAAATTAGAGACTTAAACTTACAATTTCTTTGAAGAAGTCAACTTATGATATTGGTGATTGATTAGTGTGCGCTCACCACCATTGTGGAATGACAGCAAATGACCTTCAGGGTTTCAAGCACAAGGTTCAGGCTTCCGGATGTTCGGCTCCGAAAACGGGGTCCAACACACTAAGACAAAGAAAACATAACTAAAAACTCTAAGATAAGAGTACTTAGGGGTTTTCTCATATAATTCAAGAAACACCAAAGTGTTCTATTGTCAAGTACAAATAAGAAAGATAGTTACAAGAATAGCTTCAATCCAAAAATTTGGTAGGACATAAGATTCAAGTAAAAGAGTATGAACAATTTCAACCACATGCCAATTTTTCCTTTCAAAAACTTTGTTTTACTTCAAGGTTTGGAGCCAAAATAGTTTATGCTAAATTCCCTTTTATTAAAAAAAAAGGTGGTAAGTTATAAACAACAAAATTCTCCTCTAGGATAAGATCAAAAGTTCTTAAAAGTTTTGCCAAATTTTATATCAATCATATTAACAAATATTTTTTATAGTATTAACGACAAATTTAGCATGTAAGAAAAAAGTTTCAAGTAAAACATATGAAATGGCAAATAAATAATAAAAATATCAATATCTCAACCGAGGTAAAGATGGTAATAGTCCCTATAAATTAGTAAGAATAAGATCAAAAAGTGCATTGGCATATAAAAATTAGTAGAAAATGATAACTTGACAACCTTACTAAAAGAGCAACTTTCACAATTAAAATTTAAATACTCACAGTCAACATTTAACTAAACAGGGAGAACACCAAATTGAAACATGTTTTTAAGTCTACTTGTATGATGGTATCCAAGGAATCAATGCCAAAGACCCTATTTTTTATTAGCAATCGAAACATCACTTAAAGAAGAAATAAAATAACAAAATAGAATGCAAGAGCCATTATCTTGAGAAAATAGGTTATCCAAATGAAATAAACACCCTTGTTTATACCCTTTCCTAATTCACCGTCCTATTTTGAAGGTCCTATATTAAACAATCAGCATGAGAAAATTTAACAAAATAATTTTTATCAAATAATTAACCATTAAAATTAAGTTAGTATTTAAATTTGGGATATAAAGAGAATTAAAGAGGGAAAGAGATTTACATAAATAAAAGGTTCTATGCCATGGATAGGTAAGCATTTTCTATCAACGGTGATAAAAATATTACTTAGTGGATAAGGTTGAATTTTTGAAAAGTTGTGTTGATGTTTTGAAATATAATTAAAGGTTACAAAGTCAAGGAACTAAGGAGATGAATGACTTATTTTACTTACTAAACTAGTAATGAAAAAAGCAAAGGAAATAGCACCTGGTAGAGTTGTTTATAGGATAGATTGGAACATCTATTGTATGTTCTCTTAAGTGACATTTGAGTATCTATTTTAGAAGGCACCACTATTATGCTCACCTAATTAATTAATGAAAAATGTAGATTGGTTTATTTTTCCTTTGTAAAAGTTGGCATTCAAGTATCATATACCTTTTTTCTTACAGTAGTTGCATTCATTCCTCTTCTTGTAATGAAATTGTATATATCCAATGCTACTAAAAATTTGAAATTGCATTTTTCCATAATCTCCACTTGATTACTTCATATGAGGCCTACCATGATAAGCTTAAAAAATAACATCAACATAATTAATATAGCATCCAAAGTAACTTGCGTGTGTAGTTGGGTTTCCTCTTATGTAAGGTTACCCAAAATTGAGTCAATATCTACTATTCCCCTATTAATTATGTTATCCCTAGCATTCTCAAACTTAGGTCTAAGCTTCATGAGAAGCTAAAGCACTTTACTTCTACCTCTTTCCTTCTTTATTTTTTGATAGGTCACATTTTCAACAAGACTTAATGAAATCATATCTGGTTCAATCTATAATCCCAATAATTCCAAGTAAAAATTTCTTATATCTCTATCATGTTGATTCATTTTGGCAATCTCATACTCAATTTCAAATAGTTTTTCCTAGTTTGTTTAGGAATATACTTTCTAAGTTGATGCAATATTGCACTAGTACTATAAATAGACCTCAAACTCAAAGTAATATCTCCTTTAACATAATTTAAAATTCAAGTAAAAATTTTAGCATTATTTTCTTTCCATTTTTACTTTTCCTTATTGTCAGGTGGTTATTTCAATGATTATTCTAAAACTCCAAATATTTTTTTCATTTTAATGAACGTACAAAAATGAAATTCCTTAAGAGGATATATTCTCCCTTTAAACTTAATATTTATAGTATCACATTTTTCAGAATTCGCGAGGTTATAAGAGACAAAATACAGAACATATATGAAACTTTTAAAGCCAAAGATAAATACTATAAACCACCAAATAGTTGCTTCTAATCAAAGAGAAGAGAAGCCAAACCAAAATGAGTGTATGATAAAATAAAAGAAGTTTGGATTTTTACAGTTATGATACCACAACAACTATAACAATCATCAAAGATTTTCAAAAAAAAAATTGGTGGAATCAAAAATTATGTATCCATTACTAATACTTATGTGCAAAACAAAAAACTATGGATAATTGAATAATGAGGTGGATTAAGAACAATAATGATGTGGTACTCACTTGCCACAATTCTTATGATATTGAGATTTCATATGATGAATTAGTTGAATGCCTAAATGTTATGATCATAAAAAGGAAGAAATTATATTCCAAGCATAAACAAACTTTTTTTGGAAAGTAAAAGATTGAAATTAATACAAAGGAAGCATACAATGCAAATTACAAAGTGTCAAAATGTCACTAGCAAAATTAATTATCAAAGATTGGACTAACTAACTTGACGTGGATTAAAATTGTGTACTACAGTGAAGGGTTTCTACTATAAAACCACCATTTTCTTCTCACTTTAAGGCTTAGATTGGAATGTCCTTAAACAACCTTTATAGTAACTGAACGTGAAAAACTATTCTATTATAAGTCGTCTACATATGAGTTGGATGATTCCTATATAGTCTCATATTCCTTTCATGCTAGATGTGATAAATTATGGCATCAATATATCTTTTAAAGGTCTTCTAATCCTATTTACTCTTTAATCTCAACTTAATGGCCTAAAGCATTATCCATTGTGTGAAGTTGATTTAAAAGAAGAGGTGTTTAAGACTTTCATAATTATTCCCACATTCACACATAAGGTTGGAGATATAAAATTTGAATGAATATTTGGTAGCTAATCTGCTATTAATCGCCAACTAAAGGATGAAAGAGTGAGCAGGCAAAATATAAAGGTTCCATACTAGCTTGTGCCCAGGGTTGATTATGGGATTGTGAGTTTGTAGCTTAAATCTTCTTAAAGCTCTTAGATTTATGTATTATTGATAATAAAAATTGAAATTTCATAAGCATGATATAACAAATTATATGAGTGTGATTGCTACCAACAATAATAAACAATTATTACATAAAAATGAGGCATTAAAAAAGGATATCAATGACTTTAAAGAGTTCTTATCTAGATTCATTATGGATAACGAAAAATTAAATAACATGTTTGTAATCTAAAAAATCACTAGTGATACGTCTGCAATTGGTTTTACTTATAGATATTCACCATCTAATAAGAAGAAAAATTTTGTAAAGCGAAAACATTTCTATGATAAGCCTATGCTTAAATCATTGCAACATAAAATAGTAAATTCTAGATAAATTAATTTATTGCCTGTACACCGTCTTTTAGGTTCTAAGCTAAAAGAAAGTTCCACACATCCATATATGGTTCACATTTTCAACTTAGAGGGCCTAACATTAAAAAAGGTATATTGCAAAGTTACACTAAAAGAGAATGCAATAGTTTTCCTATTTATATATGCATTTTATCATGAAAATAACATAAAATAGCTCACAATTATCATAGGTCATGATATGAGAAAAAAAACATTTGTTTATAATCATTATATGAAAAAAAAAATCATCTAAAGAATATGCTCTGTGCCAATTTATTTGTTATGCCTCACTATAATGCTAGGAGAGCTTCATATCCCTTATATTTTTAAAGTAGAGTTCCAAATTATAATCATATTTTAAGAAGACCTAGGAATAAATATAGGTCAGATTCTTATAACTCACATAATTTATATACTTTTAGATCATCTTATATGGAATGTCACTTTTATGGTGATTATAAAAAAGTCCACAGAAATTGCTCTTTAAAACAATGTTTCTTGAGTAAAACTAAAAAGATATAGGTCGAAAAAGGTTTAAACAATTATCTCAAAGGAACTAAATTTTTGTAAGTAACTAGAATATATTGATTTGTTTACCTTGTAGGTGAATATTAAGCTGTATCTAATGAATGTCAATAATTGGTATCACTTTTATTAATACCAGATTATAAATAACAATGGTATATCAGAAAATGAATTCTCATATAGAAAACACTAAAAGCCCTCACATGGGATGAGGAAGGAAATTATATCAAAAGAGCAATTGTCTAACCAAGTGAGGAAGAAAAGGAGATAACTCTTGGTGGTATATAAAAGGAGGTATACACTTCCTTTCATATTAATAACATTTAAGTAGAAATTGATTTGGCATACATATTTAGTGACAAAAAGCTTTGTTTCATGTATCTAGAGGAAAAAAAATATCTGTTAATCATTAAATTAGTACATGAGCTTTTTGGAAATTCCGCATTTATTTGAAAAACACTTTACATTTACATTTTTTAGGAAAAAGGAGAGAGAAGTTACTTATTTTTCTTTTGATGCTTATAGCTTTTATTTCATATACCATTTTTAATGTTGACAAAAAGGGGAAGAGAGTGGTGATTTTCAAATTTAATTTTTTATGGAACATGAATTATGAGGGAATGTATTACATATTGCATTAACATAAGGAGAGCTTACTCAACGTTATTTATTTTCTTCAATATTACCAAATATGTTTTCGTCATAAAAAAGGGAAGATTGTTACACCAATAATAGTCTAAACCTATAATTTTGACGATAACAAAATATGTTTCTATTAATGAATTTCAAGGCTCAATTATTATATGATCATTTGTATGTAAAGCATAATGTATAAATAATATTTAAAAGGAAACTCATTATGATCTTTGAAGGAAATTTCTTGATCTTTAAATAAAATTTTAGGTAACTTTCAAAATAAAACTTATTGAGCCTTTATTCATTATTTTGTGCAAGAAAGCTAGTTTTGAATTATATATGGTTATGTTGGTGTATTAGTTGGGAAAATTATTTAAGATATACATTATGAGCATTTCTCTTGACATTGAAAAAGATTTATAAATAGTTAGTTTATGACAAAATGAGATCATTAAAAGGATTACTCTTCACTCGTAATAAACAACAACAACAACAACAATAACAATAACCTAATGAAAGTTCGCTAATAAGCAAGGTTTAGGGATATCTAATAGTACGTAGCCTTACCATAACTGATAAAAAGACTATTTTTGATATATCTTATAAAAATAATAAATATATTAAAATAATAAATTAAAAATAATTAAAAATAAAAATAGACATAAAAGATAATAAAATTAAAATTAAAATTAAATAAATATGTATAAATAAAATTATAAAAATACAGAAGATATTACATGGAGGGTTCCTCTCTCATTAAGGACCTGTTTGGTTGGATGTTAATTAATATAATGGAACGGAACTTAATGATTTATAATGGAATAGAATGTAATATAGTGAAAAGTTGTTTGGGAGGGATGGAAGGATTCATAATGTAATGTAATGAAATGTTATTTAGAAGATGGATGGAATGAAATGTAATATATAATAACTGACTATTATAACCTTATATAGCATTCCCACACAACCCAAAACTGAAAATGCAAAAACACTCGAATGTTATGATTTTAAAACAACAAAAACCTGTGACTTACAAAAAACATGTCATGGTTGTGACTTGAACAGACAATTAAAGTCACGGTTGTGACTTGAGCAATAACTTTTTTATATATTTTTCTATTTTTCATTAATAAAAATTATTATTTTATTATTAATTATATAAAATATTATTATTAATTATATAATAAAATTTATTATATTAAATATTATTATATTATATTTGATTTATATTTAAAAATAATTTATTTATATTTTTATTTATATAGAAATATATTTGTGACTTACCAACAATATGTCACGTCATTGTGACAAATAATTAAAAAATAAGCTTTTTATATGTATTTTCTATTTTTATTAATAAAAATTTAAATAAAATTTTATTAT
>JANZLH020000108.1:48388-62343 GCA_026770325.2 Erythroxylum fimbriatum
TCTTTGTTTCATTCTTAGTGTAGAGCTAAATGATTCAGCTCGCACTTTTTTTCTCTTCTTAGCATTTCCTATGATCCCTATGTTGCTTCTTGGCATAGCATTTGAGAATTAATGTCATATCTATGTGAATAAATGTATTCATTATTTCTCTCTCTTTTATACTAGTTGTCCAATCGTGCCAAACTTGAGTTCGCTGCTCCTGATGTTGCGGGCAATAATTATATGCCGTGGATGATGAAAATTTCTTACAAATCCGATGCCTCGAAAATCAGGTCATTCAGAGGTCGGATAACAACGATATGGTCGAATGGGTGAAAATTTTAATTACTAGACTAATATAATATCCAGACGCCGCTCGCGAGGGCGACGGCTCGTCTTTATCTCCAGCCATCTACATGTACTATTTACAAATACGTATTACTACTGTTCACAAATACGTACGGATACTGTATCTCTGGCACTGTTCACGGAGACTGTAGCGTAGATACTGTAGCAAGACACTGTTCACCGACACGTGGACCCGGTACTGTTTACTGACACTGTTTACCAGTACTGTTCAACAAGGTTCACCTACTGATTTCTTCATTCCTAAATGTCTATCCGGTTCAAAACAACTCACCAACTCACAACAAAGCAAAAATCCAAGGTTTCAGCTAAATCATCAAAAATCCGAAACCTCCCATTTTCGTTATCTCTCTACTGTAAATTTTCCATCATTCTCCTCCATAAACAACCACATCTCATAATAATTTAACACCACCAAGAAAACAGTATAACCGAAACTACAGCATACATATCTTTATACTCCATAAACATAAATCATAAACTACTTACTTGTTTTTTTTCCGAATGCCCAACTGTGAGAGTATTCTCGGTGAACAAAGCAACCGAGAGTATGTTAATGAATTATAAACGTGGTTTCTTCTTGTTTGCTTGTTAGAATACGTGGTAATGAGTCATTCACAACCTGTCTCACTAACAACCGTCCATTTATTATTATTTTATTAATAAAATATTCTTGTTAAAACCAATTACACAGTTATGAATTCTTATAACAAACAAATACCCAGAATTTCCAGACAATTTCCAAAAATTTACCAAAATTCCGTCAGAAAATAATGACTCTCAAAATAAATTGGCAACTCAAAATGAAGTCACCATCAATTTCTAAAAAATATTCGAAGTATACAAAAATTACAAAAATTATCTTAATACAGTCTGAATCAATCCGAAGTTTCATTAAACCATTTTACCTGGAAAATGCCATGAATGCATGCCAAAATATCCAAATAAAAATCATAAAACGTACTAAATTTCTTTAATATTATAACCCCTAAATGGGGCGTTACAAACATGTTGAATGACCACTTTATTTCCCTTAACACGTTCTCTTATAGATAAAAACTTAATGCTAATATGTTTACTCCGACTACTACTTTTGTTGTTTTTAGTCAGAAAAACAATAACTGAATTGTCATAATATATTCTCAGTAGCCAGGAAATGGAATCTATAAGTATAAGCCCATATATTTAACTCTTTAGCCATACATCATATGATGTAGCCTCAAAATAAGAAATAAATTCAAACTCCTTGATGGAAGTAGCAGTTAAAGACTACTTGACACTCCTACAAGATATGGCTCTATGGGAAAATATAAAGATATGACCTAATTTTGATTTTCGTGAATCAACAGACCAAGAAAAATCTAAATCTTAGCACCCTATTACCTCTAGATTGTCGGTTCTTCTATACATAAACATGTAATCTTTAGTCCTTTGAAGTACATCTCTCCAGTGATCTAATCCTGGATCGCTCTGATATCTATCTAACATTCCAATACAAATACAATGTCAGGTGTTATACAAACTTGAGTATACATCAAGCTTCCTTCTGTAGAAGCATATCTTAATTTCCCATAAGATGTTGTCCCCATATCTTACCATTATATTTGGTAGTTATAACCCAAGGACTTTTGGTTGCCTTCAAATTCTTAAGCTTCTCTCTCTTAAAGGTCAAAGTAAAGTCCTTTCAACTTATAGATCTAACTCAAGTAGTAATCCGAGACTAATTTAGTCATAAGCTAAAGTATCTAAATCTTGAAATTCAATAAAAATACAAAAAAAAAGAAATTTCTAAAATAAACAAGTACAAAAAGAAGAGAAATTTTGATTAGATTAATAAAAATAAAATGTTCTTAATATCCTAGTCCCCATCAATAGCATCAAAACTTGATGTGTGTTCACAATTCGAACAATATTTATGATCATCTAAACATGTGCACTTACCATTTTTGAAATATAGTCTAGTGAATATGATTATCATTTCTATAAGGACTATAAGAATTAGTAATAACTATCTTGCTATTATTTAATATAACAAAATGAATTATTGACTTATAAGAAAGCATTAACAAAACCAAAATTAGTAATGTAAGATTAAAAAAAAAAGCAAATAACAATAATGAAACAATTAATTGATATTCAAGATCCTTATGTAGAATCCTTCTATAACCTTTTTATACTTAAATTTATCTAGATTAAATTTTTAACCCTAGTTTCTTGGTCTAGTAGAAATTTCAAAATTATAACTATATTCTTTCTCAAGAAATACAACTCTTATCCTTAATTTAATTAACTGAAATGTCATTGTGATCAAAACCCTTAAGAATTCATTATCTTGTTCTATGAATTTCTTTGTTACTAACTTAGAAGATGTATGTAACCATATCTCAAACATTTAGTGCAACTCTTATTATTCATGTCATAATCTATTCGTACATGTATATGAAATCTAAAATTGAAACACTACCAAATTTCAACCCAAACACAAGAAATAATCATGAATAATTTACAATATAACTTAGGTCTTTTATTAAATTAAAGAAGCAATCCAAACAAATTATCCTAATGTTCATCGTATCTCGATTTATCTCATTTTAGTTCATACTAAGGTAAAGAAAATCAATAACAATCAAGAAAGAATACAAAATTTAAAAAAATTCTCGGGATCTTGAAATCTTAAAGTTCTTCACTTGACTCTCGATGGAAATCCCTTTTTTTCTCTCGAGAGTTTCTACTTTCTTATCACAAGATGCTCTAGTTTGTTTGTTTATATTATATACCCCCTCTTAATAGTCTCCCCAGTCTTTTTATATTAGAAAACCCTTATAACATAATACCAACATGGGTCTAACACAAATTTGTGTTAAACCTATGTTACTCCCCCCTTACTTCTATATAGAAAACTTTGAACTTTGTAAAAATTACTATCAACACGAATCTCTAATATAAACTTATGTTAGGGAACTGAGTTTTTAATCCTTCCTTTAAAATCATGCCAAATTGTTCCAGTTTGTTTATAATTTGCCCAAATATGTTTCTTTAATATAAACTTACGTTAGGGAACTGAGTTTTGAATCCTTCCTCTAATATCATGCTAAATTGTTCCAACTTATTTATAATTTGCCCAAATATGTTTAATCACTGGGAAGCTAAAATAAGTCCTAAAAATAAAATATAAGAAAATTGAGTATCAAATCTTATAGAAACCATCAAAAAACATAAGTAAAGCACTTTTAAAGTCATGCTAAAAATATAATCTAATTTGCAATTATTACTCTCCATTGTGATATACTAAAATTGATGTGTTTGAATTGCTTTTAGGGTAATGGATTATTGTCATTAGTTTCTAAGTTACAACAATGAAGTTAGCAATAATCGTATCTCCTCCTTAAAATCATCAAGGATGGTAGGTTGATTATGCGATTCAGTGTTTGATGACGTATCTAATGTTGAATTGTTGTTTGATTGCTAATAGTTCGGGATGGCAATGGGCTGGCCCATGAACTAGCCCCTGTCAAATTTTTTAAAATAATTTTTTAAAATTAAAAATATATAACAGCGTAATTTTTTTAATTGAGTCTAGGTTTGAGCTGCTCAGGCCCAAGTCTACCTAAAGCATAACTCTTCTTAGTAAAACTATGTTGTTTTTTAGAATAATTGAGTTTCGAGTCAGTATGAGCTTGGGCCTGGCCCATGAGCCAGTCCATTGAAAACAACTAAATTTAAGCCAATGAGTCAAAAATTACCATCCTTACTAATAGTGTTGGAAAATCTCGATTAAGACTCATCATAATGAACTTTTTTAAATTCCATATAGAATATGTATGGAATTATTGGCGCTTTTTACAGATAACACCAATTGATGTATTTAGATCTACGCTTTGACTCTTGTTTGCTGATACAAACTATTTTGACCTACGAAAAATCATGAGGTATTTAACTCTGACGTTGTGGCTCCAAATCATAAGTCAGGAAATGGATCGGAAGAGAATGGATACTCAATTAGAGTTATGATGTATTTATTTGAACTTGGAATCTCAGTTTTGCTTATATAGATTTAGGACCCATCGTTAGTGTATGAGATATACTTGTGGGCCTGTCACTTCTCTCTTAAGAGGATGGAAACTCGAGTACAAGAGCATTTGTCAACCATTAGGTTACGTTATAGCCCTGGCTTACAAGTGCGAGAATGCTTTGCCATATTTCCCTCCTACGTCAGCTTCAAGCCAGCACTTGATCCTCACTTCTCAGAGTGCATCCGCTGACGACAATCTACAACGATTAAACACTAGCTGGCCACAGTAGTTTTATCTGTCGCAGCTTTTATTTTTTCATGAAGTTTGATGAATTGTTTCGTTTCTTTTGGTGATTGATTTTTTTTCCATGAAGATATCTAGAAAACCTTAACAGTAGATCGAAAATGACTCTCCTTCTACTAACTCTTCCTGATTGAAAGCTCTGAGACCTAAGATTCGTAACATACAGTAGCATAAAATTGTGCTGAAATGCTCCTTGATATCTAAAGCATCTTTTCTAACTTGGCTAGCTGCTAGTAAGAAATTAAAAACCAAGTACAGAATTAGACGATCGACTGGTCAGTTATGCATTTATGTTGTCTTGAACCTGAATCTATCAATTATTTATTTTTTCAATGCAGCTAAACTAGCACTATCTGGAGCAGAATGCAGCACAACATAAACTTGTTTTGTCTGATAATCAGTACAGAAGATTGGGGAAAGATCAGAAAGGTCTGCCATAGCTTGAACAGCTTTTTGTATTCTATTTGGCATGAAAGGAATCAAAGACAATTCAGGAATTGTAGAACAGAG
The DNA here is from genome assembly GCA_026770325.2 of Erythroxylum fimbriatum. Lineage (NCBI taxonomy): Eukaryota > Viridiplantae > Streptophyta > Magnoliopsida > Malpighiales > Erythroxylaceae > Erythroxylum > Erythroxylum fimbriatum. The sequence continues at coordinate 53,560 of JANZLH020000108.1, forward strand.
AAATATGCTCTTGCTACTAGAGAAATACTAGGAGCTCACAAAGCTACTGACGGATTCAAATACTCACTCAAATATGAAGATGGAACCTAAGATAACCAATGTCATCACTTCTGTTAACTGTTTTGATTGATCTTTGCATGTAAGATTACGAGGATATTTGTAGCAACCTGTTTCTGTACAGTCTTGTATTAATACTTTGTAGATGGTCTGGATTGGGCAATTTAACGATTTCATTTCACTTTTGTGAAAAAAAAAATGACTCTCCTTGCAATCTAATTTTTCATTCTTGACATTGTAGGTAATTGTTTGCAGTCCAACTCGATATTGACCTTTCGCTGTGAGTTTGTGACGGGCGATGAGCTGGTCAGGACGTAAACTTGCTTTGTCCGAGGTTAGGACGTAATCTTGTGTTGTTTTGAAGCAGCAACGGGGCAGGCTCGTGCTTGATGGTAAGTTCTATAACTACTTACTCCACATACACTGGTGTTAGGCTTAAGCTTACTAAAATAGAGGCCAACTAGAAGTCCAAGTCCAGTTTGTATCAAGTTTTAGCCCAAGTATGATAACGTGATAGCTACCAAAAAATCTGGATCCTTAGCTGTTTAAGATTGGCCAGATTAGGATCCTTGGATCTCTCATAAAACGTTTCTTTTTATGAAGTTTGGTGAATTGTCAATCAGAGCATATAACTCTCTGAATTCCGAAGAGTGACAGATAAAACAACAGTTGTGTTTTTGTTTGAAATATAATTGCACTACATATATATATAACAATCAGATTTATTGAAGATCTACATGGATATTTAGCACTACTATGTCATCTTAATATCAAAACAAATTACCGAATAAGAAATTCCCAACTCCAAACAACTTAGCAAAGGCTCATTTCGGTGACCAAATGACGCATCCTAGTTAGCCATCTGCACTATTATGCCTGCCAAAGGACATTTGAAAACGAGATGTGAGTGAGTAGTTCACTATGAAGATTTGAATATGAGAAACCATACCCCTACCTTGCTCGCAATATTGTTGGAGAGCCAGTCCAGTCCCTCATAAAGGCCTTCGCCAGAAGTAGCACATGTGCTCTGAATATACCTGAAGAGGGGATAAGAGATCAGACAGTATTTTGTGCGCTATTTGTTTTACAATATAAAAAAGCATCGTAAAGGAAAGTAGAATGTTTGTACAGAAATTCAAGGGAACGTAGCTAGAATCAACATACCAGTGGCGTTGACGAAGTGAGTGAAGACCAAGCTTATCAGTGATCTCAGCCGCATTCATAGCATTTGGAAGGTCTTGCTTGTTAGCAAACACAAGCAGCACAGCATCCCTCAATTCATCCTAGGCAGAGATAAAACTTAACTTCAGAAGAAGTCATCACACTGCCTGACTTGTACCAAGTTTTTAAAAGCATGAACAGGAACTATAGTAACATGAACGAGGAAATATTTTTAATTAAAAATCATACGTAACTCCATTTCAGAGGAAGCTGGAGAAACAGGGGTCCAATTCCAGACCATAAAATCTAGTTGCAGCAACATCAAATCCTAGCTCAACTCTAACAAATCAGCTACTTAGCATAAACTAGATATATAACTTGTTTCACCGACTCCCATTAAAATCCATATATCTCAAAATGAAGCTTATACCTCATTCAGCATTCGATGCAGCTCATCCCTTGCCTCAACTATACGGTCACGGTCATTGCTATCAACCACAAATATAAGTCCTTGAGTGTTTTGGAAGTAATGTCTCCATAGAGGTCGAATCTTATCACATAAAAAAATAGAAGAAATTGAGACCATGGAAACTGAGTAATTTTGATGATATACAATTCATCAACAAATTTATAATCAAAGTTTCTACAGAATAAAAATGTTGAAACTAACACATAACAATGGTTAATATGATCAAGAAGACACGATATCACTACACTCTTGCTCAATAAATGAGAAAGAAAAAGCAGATATCAATCAGGTTTTACAAGGCTGGTGATGCGCAATGCCGTGAAGTTCACAAAATGCAACAGCATTTGAAGCACCATTACATTATCCCTTTCCTAAACTCATAAGCATACTGACACATTTCTGTAGACATATGTAAGCCACAACACAAATAGCCTCTTCTCAAAAGGAAAAGGGAAAGAAAAACAAATAAAGTGGATTGTATAAATTAGCTTATGAATGTGTATGTGCTGATGGCAAAACTAATCAACACGTGACCGTCCATAAGCACAACACAATCCATAACACCATACAGAAGATTAAAGTACAAAGAAAAAGATGTCTGCCACAACAAGGATAGCCTTTCCTCATTCAACCATAGGAAAATCTTAAAAGACAAGATGACTTTAATGAATGTGGCTTATGCTTTTGTTGTGTGCTTATGAGAAAACATCGAATCAGCACAAGACTGTCCACAAGCATGCATATCACCAATAAATGAAACTTAGAAAAACCATGTTATGTGATACAACTGAAATAAACTTCAGCCACATAGCAATGTTTTTTTCCTTCATCAAAGATAAGGAAAAACCCTAATACAAAGTGGGTAAAATAACTAAAGCTTGTGATTATGTTAAGTGATAAGTACAAAACCATGCAGTTATTTGCCACAACAAGGATATCCTTTCCTGATTCAAACATAGGAAAAAACTTGAAAGACATTTTATCACCCTAATACAATGTGGGTAAAATAACTAAAGCTTGTGATTATGTTAAGTGATAAGTACAACACTATGCAGTTATTCACAACAACAAGGATACCCTTTCCTGATTTAAACATAGGAAAAAACTTAAAAGACATGTTATCACCGTAATACAATGTTGGTAAAATAACTAAAGCTGGTGATTGTGTTAAGTGATAAGTACAACACCATGCAGTTATTCTCCACAACAAGGATACCCTTTCCTGATTCAAACATAGGAAAAAACTTAGAAAGACATGTTATCTTTAGTGTATGTAACTTATGTTTTTGTTGTGTGCTGATGAGAAAACACCTAATCAGGACAAGACCGTCCATAAGCACACATATCACAGATAAATGAAATTAATAAATCCATGTTTGTGAATAAACTGAAATATACCTCAGCCATACAGTGACTATTTTTCCTACATCAAATAAAACAAACAAAAAACCATGATACAATTTGGACAAAGTAGATATAGCTTGTTACTTAAGAGTTGTGTGATAAGCAGAACATCAACCATAATGACATATAGAAGATAAAAGCAAAAAGAAAAAGATGTCAGCCACAACAAGGATAGTCTTTCCTCCTTCAACCTTCAGAAAAACTTGAAGACAAGTTGGCTTTAGTGAATGCAGTGTTTATGTTGTCATAAGGTAAAAGCACAACGAAAAAGATGTCAGCCACAACAAGGATAGCCCTTCCTCATTCAAACATAGGAAAAACGTGAAAGACAAGTTGGCTTTAGTGATGTAGCTTACGCTTCTGTTGTGTGCTGATAAGAAAATACCTAATCAGCACAAGACCGTCCATAAGCACAAGACCATCCATAAGCACACATATCACTGAGAAACAAAACTAACAAAGATCATACTTTCTGACTAAACTGAACAAATTTCAGCCACCCCATAAGTAATTTTTTCCCCTTCATTAAACAAAGGAAAAACCTTAAAACAAGGTTGGCTAAAGTTGATATAGCTTGTGATTATGTTGTGTGCTAACAGAGGCAAGTAATTAGCACAGGACCGTCCACAAGCACGTAATACTAATCTGGCATAACAGCATCAGATTGTACACATGTAAGCAAGTAGCATTAACATTGCGAAGACTCATTATAGAATAGTGTAGCATTAGCATTTTTATACCTTGTCCTGACCACCAACATCCCAGACAGTAAAACTTATGTTTTTGTATTCCACAGTCTCCACATTAAAACCTGAGGGGAATTAAATAAGAACAACAAATTTACACTCTTGAACAAACCGAGATATGGCCACGTTTATGTCAAGGTTCAGAGGCGATACCGATTGTTGGAATGGTAGTGACAATCTCTCCAAGCTTAAGCTTGTATAAGATGGTAGTCTTACCAGCAGCATCAAGACCAACCATCAAAATTCGCATTTCTTTCTTGGCAAACAACCGGCTGAAAAGCTTCGTAAAAGAAAGCCCCATCTTGTTTTTTCAGCTGAATCCCAAATGGGGAAACCATATTAAGACAAAAATCATAATAGATTACATGCGAGGTCTCGTTTCAGATCTAAATATTTCTTATATATAAAGAGCAAAAAGAAATCAATAAATCCAGATCCATCATGACATAACCAAAAACCAAATCCACCAATAAAACCAATGAAATTCACAATAAACCAATAAGTTTAAAAGTGCATAGATATCATACAGACAGAAAGAGAGGAAACGGAACTCACCTGAAGAAAAACGGAGAGAAAGAGATGGAGGCTGCTAATGCGCTGTTGAAGTTGAAAGGAAATGGGCACATATTTATTTTCCGTACTGCGTCTCATTTGACGGCTTCTTTTTTCACGCCGTTACTTTGCTAGCCCTTTTTCCCGAACCCTAGCTTGCATTTACCAACCTTTTTCACTTTCAATTTTTATTGATTCGATCGAAGGCATCAGCCTTTTTTAGTCTTTTCTCAAAAAAAAAAGTTTATAGTTTAAAAATCTCTTAACTTTTTATACTTCCACTCTTTATTTTTTTAATTAAAATAATTAATTAAAAGAGATTTCATAAAATTTATTCACATAAACAAACTAAATTAAAGAGCGTTACTGAAATTATCCAAATCTAGATTAATTTATAATAATATTCAATCAATTAAATTAGTTATTAATTATTATATGATAATAAAATAACTTTTTGTTGAAATTTTATTTATTATATATTAGCACTAATAAATAACATTTTAATTTCTCCTACTTTATTTATAATTCATATTTTTAAATAATTGATAATTTTATTGATTTTAATATGAATAAATAAACTTATAAATTCTAATTATTTTATTAATTTATCATATTTACATATTAGTTATATGAAAAAGTATAATAAATATTTCGTATGTATTATTTTATTTTATTAACAATTTAGTATATTTAAATTAATTTGGCAATAAACTAATTTCATTAAATTTTTATTTGCTAGTATGATACTAATAAAAGATTCTGAATTTTTATAATTTTATCCTATAAATAATTAATTTTATATTTTTATTATTAATTAATAAAATTGTACAAAGCTGAACTTGGATAATTTATTAGTAGGAATAAGCTTACTACCAACATTAGTAACGTACTTTATTGTACAAGGCTCCTCCCTTTGAGTGGGTTGAGAGAAAATCATCAATATACGCAGTCTTCACTTTGAATTTATTTACAAAGAGATTGTTTTCGTAATTCAACTTGTAGCTTTCTGATAACTTATAATTAATAATAAAACTTAAATAATCAAATTTTATATATTTAACAAAATATAAAATCTAAGAAATAATATTATTATTATTATATCATGAACAAAAATTTTATGAAATATATAATGTTACTGCAATAAAAAAAATAACAAATATATTAAATTAAATATATTACTAATATTAACAGAAATGAAATGAAATTCAACCATGTAAAGTCCATCAAAAACTATTGGTCAAGAAGAGAAATATAAACCATATGCTAACAACAAATACAAAAATTGATAAAGCAGGAAATGCTAGTCAGAATATCAATTTGTATTTGAGAATGAATTATGCAGCCACCGTTCCTTGACTATTTTCTTTATTTTATTTTCATTCCATTAATAAACTAATAATTCAAGCAATAAGGTTTAGAAGAATCTTAGTGTAAAAGGTATAAGACAAGGAATTGAACAAGGAGAATCCTTAGAACGATAAGATATATAAACAAATCCTAGAAACTAATTTTTGATTGAATCTTTAGAAACAAGAATATGATGCAATAGATTTAAAAAGGAATCATAAGTAACACATTTTTTTCTTTTTTTAGAAAGAAATTGATTAGAATTTAAATGGTATAAAAAATAAAGGGATAACCACACCTTAATGGCATCTAAGAGGGAAGTGAATTGGGTGTTGATAAATTTTGAATAAAGTATTACCAACTTAGTGTATTAATAAATACAAATTACAAGAGATGAAACATGATGCAAAATAATGAATTTCAATAACAAATTTATACAATAATGTAAAAAGAGTAAAGGAAGAGAAATGTAAACTAATTTATAGTGACTCGATAAATAACCCTTTCATATGTCCACTCCTAAAACTCTTCTTAGAATATTACTATAACTCTTCTTTCAAGATAAAGAATAACCTTTGTATAATCTTTTCTCAGCAAAGAATATTTGTATTCTCATCACTATGAAGGAAGATTTATAATCTTCGTTCACTCTGAAAAGGAACCTAAATACCACTGAGAATACCCCTAAGATAATATACAAACCCTTAATAAAAGCTTACAACTTAAAATATCTCACTTTATCACTTTGATAATATCAAAGAGACTCACTCATACAAATATGAGACAATGAATGCTCAAATGCTTGCTAAACACTTAGAAATATGTGTATAAGACATTCAAATTCTTTTCAAGCTAAGAACCAATGAAAAGTATATATTTGAAGATTTAAGACCTTTACTAGTCATTGGAGCCAAAAACCAGATGTTACAATGGCAAGTTCCAACGTAGTAGTTGACCACTAGGTCATATTAGCTTACTAATATGCATTTAATGCATAATACTCATTATTTGTTGCATATTGTTTACCAGTAGGCCTTATTGGTTAGGTAATATGTCTTCTAAAGGGACATTGATTGACCACATCAATATATTAGTCAACCAATGTTTCAATAAACACTTCAATTACACATTTAACTTTCATTGATTGATCACCAATCTATAGTAGACCAATCCCTCAAAAATATTATTTTTAATAGTTTCAAATGTTTAAACTCGATTTATTGAAGTAATTATAATTTAATTTTTTTTTAAATGTCACTAAAATAATTTTTTAAAGATAAAGAAGCTTTTCTTTAAACAAAAGCTTCAATATCTCTTGAGAATAAAAAAACTCATGTAATAAAGTAAGATGAAATGTTTATGCATGGTGAGCCTTTAAGATTACCAAAGTAACAAAAAGAGATTACAATTAACATTATAAAATATAAAATGACCTTAATGTACTTTAATCTTCTTTTGTTCTTAACTTGATCTTCACTTTGAAAGTTGCAAACTTCAAGTTTCCATTATTAACTTCATTAATTTTCTTCTTGAGTAATGGATGTGTCTTATCCTTATATTACTTCTCATTAAAATAATAAACTCATAATTAGTACTTATATTTTATTACATCAAAACATAAACCATAAACTTTCTTGGTTTAATAATCTCCCACTTTTTAAAAATGAGAAAACATTTTCCGATATTGGAGAACAATAATAAAATTAAGCACACAATTAGGATAATTATTATATTTTAATTAAATATTAAGAACAAAAGAAATATCCACGTTTTTAGATTAACTTAAACATATCATAAATTTTCCTCAAACATAAGATATAACATAAAGTATGAGGAATCTAAAAATCACTCCCCTGAAAGTCATCACTCCCCCTCAATCTAATGTCACTAATCTTTCTCCACATTTTTTGAATCATAGAAAAGAAATCAATAGTCCAAAAACAAGTGTCATGGATTATATTAAGGTAGAAAATTCCCAAATTTTAATAAAAAATAATTTCGAAAACTCAAACTCAATCAAAATGGTAATAATTAAGTACATTTGGATAAAAACATATTGATTAAACCCTTAATTGAATTTACAAACAACCAATTTCAAAAAAGCACAAAAAATAAAAAATTCCCAAATTTAGTATTGTGCCTATGTTAAAAAGTTCAGTTGGAGCAAAAAATAATTTTCTAATGGGACTATACATTGGAATTGCAAAAAAAACTTAATTGAAATATCCAATCATTAATTTCATAAAAGAGTGTATAATTTTGAAAACCCCAAAACTAGGAATACTAGTAGAATAAATTACTCAAATTTGAAACCCTAAAATGATAGTTATGATGCAATCATACTTGATTATTAAATAGCTTATATGAATAATGTAATTTTATAAAAACAATTTCAAGAACACAAACTTCATCAAAATGTCCTAAAATATAGAGGAATTAGGATTTATCCAAATAATGTATACAAAGTTTAAACCAAAAAGTAAGCCCGAAATATGGATAATGTCAATTAGCATGGTTTGGGATAAGGTTTGGAGAGTTTAGGACAAAAAAATTACATATCATGAAGCATAAATGAAAAGATGAGAAAAAACTTAAAAAGTGGAGACAAGTCGATTAACTTAAGTTATTAGTTGAACAATGTAGGTTTGGTTAACTCATTCTTATTACAAACTCTATGGAACTCAATTTTTCTCTATTGGACATTGGTTGACTAGTGCTTTATACTGGTTGACCAATGGGAGCTTATGGTCAACCATCCATACAACTAAACTTCACACAAACTCACTATAACTTGAAAGAATTGAATTTTCTTATTTATAAGTGATATCGTTCGATCATAGAGCTATATTGGTTGACCAGGAGGGGCATGCCCCCGTTCCCGGAGCCCGACTGTCCCGGGAGGTGAGCCCTGCTGAAGCCCATTCCCGAGACACTTGCCTTACTGAGACTATAAACCTGGCATATGCTGGTGACTCACTTTGGTGGTGAGCATACACTGATTTATACTTAGGCCCTGACTGCTCTTGATAAACCCAAGAAAAATATGAC
>JANZLH020000108.1:148810-163019 GCA_026770325.2 Erythroxylum fimbriatum
GCTCTTCTTTCAACTGAAAGGTATTTTGAGCTTCGTTACAGATAAGAATAGCTCTAAGTTTTCGCACAATAATATTTCTCAGATCACTCAAACTTTTCAGAATTGCTAAAAAAATCTTCTTCCGTCTTCGACTTTGACTCATATTTATAGCCTCTTTCAACTATTTTTTGATAACTCCTTTCTTCTTGTTTCTTGATCTTTCAAGAATCGGTTATTTAGTTGAGTTCTGTAACCAACTCAAGCTGATTTGTAATCCGACGTAGTATTGGATCTTCCGTCTCACTTTCTTTAGTCTGACCTTTTAGTTTGTGCTTCAGTTTGACTTTCTTCCGTCTAATGTTTTTCTCCTTGCGCTTCCGTCTCATTTTTACTTTCGCGCCTTGCGTCTGATTTTCTTTCGTCTGTCTTTTGTATTGCCTGACTTTCGTATCGTCTGACTTTCGGCTTCACGCTTCCGTCTGCTTTTCTGTTTTCGCCTGACTTGCTTCTTTCATTATTAGTTGTTCTCCATCAAAATTATTTACGTAAAGTCATTTTGACTTAACATAAATAAATAGAGATAGATTCATCATATGTAAAGGGCCTTCTTTCAGGACTTTAAGTGGATGAGCTTTAGAGGCGAAGGTGAAGAGAGCTAAATTTTTGTCAACTAGTAAGACATCCACCATGTCTTTGTTCTTCCAAACATTGTTAGCCCATTTTTTGTAGCATTGAAATGGTTTGAAGGTAGGGTCAAGTGAATGGTTATGAGAGGGTAGCAAGGGAAAATCAATTGGTAACTCTGCACAAAAATTTGGAGCTTCAGAGGTTTGCATTTTGTTCAGTGTTGGAAAGGAAAAGTTGTTCAAAGCTGAGAAAATATTTTCAAAAAGTTGTTACCATAACTGGTAACTAGTCAAGGATAGGAACGGAAAGAAAATTGGAGGACCTAAATGCCCCTATTTGGAGCACTTAGAAAGAGGAAGAAGAAATAAGGGTGAGCACTCAAGAAGGAGATGATCCCAAGAAATATTAGATTATTGGTATCAAAGAATAGAAGCAAAAACAAGAAATGGTTGAATATGGTTAGAGAATGAAGATAAGGATGAACCAGCTCATCAAGGGACAAATTGTAAAGGGAGACTGAAGAGAAAACATGTTCTTTTGCAAAGAAGCATGGCGATTATAGAGTGACCTTAGTTATGGTATTGTAAAGCCTTATCTTTCCTTAGTTTAATCTTTAAATTTAAAAGATCTTATAAGAATAAATTTTAACACAACTAATCTTAAAAATTTTACTTAAAATACAATGACAAAATTTGAAATAATATAATCACAAGGTTTTCAAATAACATGTATTTAAGATTTTTAAATTTAAAAAATACATTAAAAAATACATTAAAAAATAAGTGTCTTATATGTTCAAAAGGATTTAATCTCATAATCAGAGCTCCAGATAAACCAATTAATATAAATTATTATTATTTCACAACATTAATAAAACTAATAAGGTTTTTTTTTTTGGTTTTACTCCTGTGCTTGTATGGCACACAGTAATCAGAAACTGGCTTTAAAAAATGGGGAAAAAAAAAGAGAGCGGAAGGAAGTATGATGGCTATAAAAGCTAATTTCCAAAACGATGGTTGACCCTTCTGCCAGTTCTGGTCCTCCCCTATGCAGTACTCTTCTTCATCTTCAGCCCTTTATCATCTTAGATTCTATCACTACTTTTACATCCATATCTAAAAATCCATCGAAATTTTTTAATTCACTCTGATCAAAGTTCCAATTCAATGCTCAAGGTCGTACCTTTGCCATCAAACTTCTTTTCGACTATCGACTCACCTTTGCCATCAAACTTCTCTTGGATTATCGAATCACAAGTCGCCGGAAGCGTAATTTTCTATTCGCGATCTCTTACTTATGTGGGTTTTGCTTCTTTTCTTGTAACTGAAATGATTAAAAAAAAACTAATTTAACCATGAATTCGGGATTTCTCTGCTATATAAAGTTATACCCAAGAGTTGCTAGCAAATCCACAAATATATGTAGATGGATTCGAAGATCAGACCTTTTCATTGTGAAATCTGAGATATGGATTCCTGGTATTGTTGTATTACCGTATTCATAATTTCTCATCGTGAACTGAGACTTTAGACAATGCAGAAGCTCCATTACGGCTTCCGTTGTCGTGTATGTCTACGCAGTCGTGAAAATTTTGTAGAAGATTTTTTGACATTGATCTTGTGATTGCAGGCAAAAAATCCTTCAGCTTCAGGAAAGACAATTATAACTTTTAATCTTATTTCTAGTTTGCTTCATTGCGAATTGCTTGATTTAGAGAGAAAATATAAAGGATGTTTTTTTGCCTGAGAAGTGAGAGTTAACTTCCGATTCCTTGATATGTAAATTCCTGATTTGACTTTTCTTTTAATCACTACACACCTTTATCTGCAATGAGATTTAGACTACAATTTTTTCTGGTATCTGTTGGACTTATACCTTTGCTAAATTTCATAAACATGAGCTAGATGATTAAAAATCTATCTTTTATCCTTGTTATCACTTTGTACTTAGTGCCGATCTTGCAAAATGCAGGTTTAAATCTAATGAAAATGAGGGTTGAGTCAAGAGGCTTGGGGCTATTAGAGTCAACTCATGTCCAATCCTTTCTGTATGTGGAGGGAAGTGAATCCTAGGCCCTTACTGTTTGATCGTTATCAACACTCATCTTACAGAAATTTGAAGTGTGGGATCCGTTAGTCAATCACAATAAATGGCTGAAAATCGGAATGCTACTTCAAAAACCCAAAATAGCAAGCCTTTAGGATCCAGCAACCCTTATACTATAAATTTGGATAATTTCTCTAAACGACTCAGATTGCTATATTCACATTGGAAAGAACACAAGACTGATCTATGGGGTGGTTCCCATGCTCTTGCTGTGGCAACACCTCCAACTTCGGAGGATTTGCGCTACCTGAAATCATCGGCACTCAATATTTGGCTGGTTGGTTATGAATTCCCGGAGACTATTATGGTCTTCATGAGGAAGCATATTCATTTTTTATGCAGCCAGAAGAAGGCTTCTTTGCTTGATGTTGTGAAGAAAGCTGCTAAAGATGCTGTTGGTCTTGAAGTTTTGATACATGTCAAATCCAAAGGTGATGATGGAAGTGGATTGATGGACAGCATCATTCGTGCTGTTCACTCTCAGTCAAATGTTGCCGGTCATGGTATACCTGTTGTGGGATACATTCCCAGAGAAAGTCCTGAAGGCAAGCTTTTGGAGGCATGGAATGAAAAGTTGAAGAATGCAAATTGTGATCTAAATGATGTAACTAATGGGTTCTCTGACTTGTTTGCTGTAAAAGATGACATTGAGCTCACAAATGTGAAGAAAGCAGCATTCTTGACTTCATCAGTTATGAAACAGTTTGTGGTGCCAAAGCTAGAAAAGGTCATTGATGAAGAGAAAACAGTGTCCCATTCTTCCTTGATGGATGAAACAGAAAAGGCAATTCTAGAACCTTCAAGAATTAAGGTTAAGCTGAAGGCAGAGAATGTTGATATATGCTATCCTCCAATTTTCCAGAGTGGAGGACAGTTTGATCTAAAACCAAGTGCGGCAAGTAATGATGAGAACCTTTATTATGATTCAACTAGTGTGATCATATGTGCAATTGGTTCGCGGTACAATAGTTATTGCTCCAATGTTGCTAGAACCTTTTTAATTGATGCCAATTCCACACAGAGCAAGGCATATGAAGTTCTCCTTAAGGCCCATGAAGCAGCAATCAATGCATTGAAGTCTGGGAACAAGTTAAGTGCTGTGTATCAAGCAGTACTCTGTGTGGTTGAGAAGGATGCACCGGAATTATCTGCAAATTTAACCAAAACTGCAGGAACTGGAATAGGCCTTGAATTTCGTGAATCAGGGCTTAGTCTTAATGCCAAGAACGATAGGGTTCTGAGACCCGGAATGGTTTTCAATGTTTCACTTGGCTTTCAAAACTTGCAGAATGAGACCAAAAAATCAAAGACCCAGAAGTTTTCAGTTTTACTTGCTGATACAGTTATAGTTGGTGAGAAGGTTCCAGAGGTAGTGACTTCAAAGAGTTCTAAAGCTGTTAAGGATGTGGCATACTCATTCAATGAAGATGAAGAAGAGGAAGAGCAGCAAAAATTCAGGCCTGTTGATAGAGGGAGTGAATCCACCTTCTCTAAGGCAATTCTTAGGTCAGACAACCAGGAAATGTCAAAAGAGGAGCTACGAAGACAGCATCAGGCTGAACTTGCCCGCCAGAAGAATGAAGAGACTGCTCGGAGGCTTGCTGGTGTAGGTTCTGCTGCAGCAGATAATCGTGGGGCTGCAAAAACAATTGGTGATTTGGTAGCATACAAGAATGTCAATGATCTTGCCCCACCAAGGGACTTGATGATTCAGATTGACCAGAAAAATGAAGCCATCCTATTGCCAATTCATGGAAGCATGATTCCTTTCCATGTCGCAACAGTGAAGAGTGTGTCCAGCCAGCAGGATAGCCACAGAACATGCTATATCCGTATAATATTTAATGTCCCTGGAACTCCTTTCAGTCCTCATGATGCAAACTCCCTTAAGTTTCAGGGATCCATCTACTTGAAGGAGGTTTCATTTCGCTCCAAGGACTCCAGACATATAAGTGAAGTGGTACAGCAGATTAAAACCCTGCGTCGGCAAGTTACTTCCAGAGAATCTGAGAGGGCCGAGAGGGCAACCTTAGTTACTCAGGAAAGGCTGCAACTCTCTTCTGCCAAATTCAAACCAATTAAATTATTAGATCTATGGATTCGTCCTCCTTTTGGTGGTCGGGGAAGAAAGATGACAGGTTCACTTGAGGCTCACATGAATGGGCTTCGCTATTCAACTTCAAGGCCTGATGAACGTGTTGACATCATGTATGCTAATGTCAAGCATGCCTTCTTTCAGCCAGCTGAAAAGGAAATGATAACTCTTCTGCACTTTCATTTACATAACCACATAATGGTGGGGAACAAGAAGACAAAAGATGTGCAATTTTATATTGAGGTGATGGATGTGGTGCAGACAATTGGAGGTGGTAAGAGATCTGCCTATGACCCAGATGAAATTGAGGAAGAACAGCGTGAGAGGGATCGTAAGAATAAAATAAATATGGAATTTCAAAACTTTGTTAACCGGGTGAATGATGTGTGGGGGCAGCCACAATTCAAAGCATTTGACCTTGAGTTTGATCAGCCCCTGAGAGAGCTTGGTTTCCATGGGGTTCCTCACAAGGCCTCTGCTTTCATGGTTCCAACGTCAAGCTGCTTGGTTGAGCTGGTAGAGACTCCTTTTGTTGTGATCACCCTCAGCGAGATTGAGATAGTGAATCTGGAGAGAGTTGGTCTTGGGCAGAAGAATTTTGATATGACTATAGTATTTAAGGACTTCAAGCGAGATGTCCTTCGGATAGACTCTATTCCCTCCACGTCTCTAGATGGAATCAAAGAGTGGCTTAACACAACTGACCTCAAGTATTATGAGAGTAGACTAAATCTGAACTGGCGGCCTATTCTTAAGACCATCACTGATGATCCTGAGAAATTCATAGAGGATGGTGGCTGGGAATTTTTAAATTTGGAAGTTAGTGATTCAGAGTCTGATAATTCAGCAGAATCAGACCAAGGGTATATACCCTCAGATGTGCAGTCTGACTCAGGTTCTGATGATGAGGATGATGACAGTGAATCATTGGTAGAATCTGAAGATGACGAGGAAGAGGACACCGAGGAAGATGAGGAAGATGAAGGAAAGACCTGGGAAGAGTTGGAGAGAGAGGCAAGCTACGCAGACAGGGAAAAGAGGGATGACTCAGACAGTGAGGAGGAGAGAAAGCGAAGGAAGATGAAGGCCTTTGGTAAGGCTCGAGCACCAACTCGAGCTCCTGAAAGAAGAAAACCTGTTAGCAGTCTCCCAAAGAGACCAAAGTTCCGGTGAGCAAAATAGTTTTTCCTAAGAAAAGCAATATCTATAGAAGAAAGTTCTACTGCAGTTAATAATGATTTGTAATCAAGCATTTGCTAATTCTTTAGATGATAGCCGGCAATCAAGAATGTAAATGTTTTGTAATGAGATTATCTTTTGAAAGAACTGGATTTGTATCATATCCAAATTCTTGAAGAGGCTTGACATTTTTATGGAGTTGTAGAAAGCACGTTTAGATGCAAAACGGTGATTCATGCTTGGGGCAGCCAGTCATACGAGTGTCCTAGAATGTGCCAGGAAGAGCATAAACCAGTCTTTTACGGCCTTACACTGTCAGCGTCTCTTTCTTTATATACAATTATAGGTACGATCGCAATTAAAAAGAAAAAACATTTTGTGTTCTTGTGCTTTGCTCAATTTGAGTATAACCAGCTACTTTCTTGTGGTTATAACACTATGGCCAGGCATTAAAGCAAAGGGTTGAAAGGGGAGTGTGGTTTTACTGCCTTTGTTTTAATCATGCATCCATTGAACTAGGCAACTTCTGAACACCCAGAAAGTTGAATGATAGGATGGCTTGGGTTTCTTGTAGCTTTCCTTTGCGATTTGGTATGTAAAAAAGTCAGAGCTCAGTGCTGTAGAGTTGAAGCCTTTATGTAGTGATACGAATGTGAAGCAAGTCCTCCTTTAGAACTCATATGACCATTGAACTCTATTTCTCTCGACTAATGGGTTCTTTAAGGTCAAATTAGTTTTGAAATACAAATGCTTTTATCTGTGTATAAATCTAAGGAACTGTAAACAGTACATTTCTATGTAAAAGAATCGAAACCAAGAGTTAATTTGGTATAGCAGAAGCTAATTTTGGAAGGATTGAAAAAGTTTGACAGAAATAAAATAGCAGTATTTTTTTGTTAGATGATGAATCTGAGATTCTTATGTAATAAGAAAAGTGCTCCGCACCTTGTCTCTCTCTCTTTTTTTTTAATTTGAAATTATTAAATTCAAGAAAAATTCAACAATTTGAAAACTGACATTCATTGGGTGAGGTTGGAAAATTTGAAGAAACAATGGCATAGAACTAGGTAAAAGCCATTGAAGAAACAATGGCATAGAAGAACAAAAAAGACGAAGGAAGTTGGAAGTAGAGGCCATTCTTCCCATGTAGGCTATAAATGATTGTGCTCCAAGGTGGCATGATCTTGTTCTACTTCCAACTTCCTTCGTCTTTTTTGTTCTTCAATTTCCTAATTTTCAATACTCACAAACATGTTAAAAACCTCATGAAACATAAAATTAAGATTGAATTCATGTTCTAAACTACACAAGTAGTTATTAGTTAAACAAACACATGCCATATCATAATTCTAAAGCTATACATAGGATAATCATCTAAGAAACACTTAAAAACATACTAAAATACCTATCAAAAGATAGTACAATCTATACCTATCAATATCCCCACATCTAAACTTTTGCTTGTCTTCAAGCAAAGACAAAACCAAAAAAAAAAAAACCAAACACAAAAACACATAATCATACATTCATATAATATGCAATAATGACTGACATGAAATCTTATAGAATCAATTTAACCACAAACATCGATCATTCAAAATATGCCAACATACTAACCTATTCCTTTCATGTTTAAGTACTTTAGATTGAATATACATATCAATAAAACTATTAACACTCTATACATTCACCTATGGCACTTGTACACATACATTTATAATTAAACATTGAAAAATGCAACTACCACTAAGTATCATTTCATGAAGATTTTTTCCATTTTCAAAGATCAATAGGTTTTATTTATTGAAACACCATTTAAAAAAATTAACGTTAACCTAGTTTTTTTATGTGAAGGCAAACGCCTTGTCATGAATGTCCCATGGTTACTCAACTAGATCGCATTTTTTAAATTGTTTAGCTTGATTGGAATGTCATTCTAGCTTTTTAACGTGATGAAAAACATTTTGTCATGATTTCTCCTATTTACTCAACTATATCACATTCTCAACTGATTACCAACTCTATTTTTAATCCAATTTTTTCCAAAAAGGGCCAACAGAATAGCAATTTATTTAGCACACTTTTTCTTTTCTTTTCTTTAATTTCTTAGCCTACCTTATTTCTTTTTAGCCAATTATCCTCACGAAAGGTTACTAATGATGCTAACCAATTCAATTGATTTATAATTATAAATGTATACAATGAATTTCCTAAGTGAACAAAGTAGGTATCATATTCTAATTAACATGGATATTCATTCAAAGATCCATTAACATGTAGATCTCCCCAGATCCCGCTTTATTGCGAGATTTCAAACTGGGTGTAAAATTATAAGTCAATATGCCTTTACAATAAATACATAAATAAATAATAAATAAAAATAAAGTCTAATTCGACTTTTAAAAAATAAAATATATTTTAAAACTAAAATATAACGAAATATATGATCTCTTTATCTGTAGAAAAGCACAAATACCCAGACATGTAGAAACACAAAACGTCTGAAACCATAAGATCATTAAGCATAAAAATTCAATCTTGACATAAACCCAACAATATCATATACAAAGAGATCAACCTAATCAAACACAGAAAGCATTAAACACTAAATCAAACAAAGAAAAACAGAAATTTCATAAACCCAACAAAACCTAGAAAAATTACCACATCAGAAGAGACTGATTAATCAAGAACCATACCCAAAAAGAGAAGGCTGTGGAGAAGGAAGAGAGAGTGAGAGCGCCAAGAAAGAAGGAGAGCAACGTTTACATACTTCTTATTCAATCCTAAAAAAAGAACCGCCTATTTACATACCTCATCGAAGAAGAGGGCATAACCTTCATAAGAGAAAAGAGCGAGAGGATTGTCAGAGATCCGGTCCTCCTTCATCATATCACTCCAAAGTTTTATCTTGAGACTCGATCCGTTAACCAAAGCCTATTATAGAGATCCACAAACAAAAAGTAAAAAACATACAAATAACTTGAAATGTCATTCTCTGCACATACTCAGTCCCACACACCTCCACCAATGCCTCCCTCCTCACGTTGCTCCCATAGAACACCTTCTCCAGCTTATCCATAGAAGATAAACAACAATAAAAATCAGTACAACACCATCTCTATAGTGCCTACAATTACACAATCCATTGTATCCTGATCTTTTTATCAAACCATTTGAGGCTTTCAGGAGTGTTTAGAACTGGTAATTGTTACCAAACACAAAAGGCAATTTTTGGCTACCAAACTAAACATATCCCAACTCTGAACTTTTATTACCTATCACATTTGCTTCAAATCTATTGAAAAGATAATATAGACGAGAAAACAATCGCATAATCCAAAACAACATTGCGAAAGCCATAAACCAAGTACAGACATATATTTCAAAATCTAAAACTCCCAATTTCGTTGATCCTTCATATAGAGCAAGGAGCTCGAAACTCACATAAGCCTCAACAAACTAAAAACTCAATAACCCAACACTAAAAGGCCACACAAACACCAAATCTAAGTAAAGTACGAGGGTGGTGAAAGAGGCCGCCATGGATATTAGTTTAGTGAGAAAGGTTTTGGGCAAGATTAATAGCAAGAGAGATAGTGACGACAACCAAGAGAGAATGCTTATTAATGTTATTTCAAAACAAACCAATTTTTACTACTACCAGATCTATCTAGCACAAGTTGGAAAAAGTAAAATGATAAGAGGAAATGCTTAAACACCACCATATTTCTTTCTTCTTAAGCAAAAATACAGAACATTTAATCAAAGTTCATCTGAACACCGTCTTCACCGTCTTAAAAACACAAAAACTGTTAACGGATATAATTTAACGAAATATAGAAAAGGTAAAGGGAAGTAGATGTTAGAACCTCCAATCTAAATATATAAACCAACCCCTTCTCCACCGTCCAGTGAGAACTACTCTATCTCCGGCATTTCGTTCAAGTCAAATACACCAGTCTCCTCTTCCACCAGCACCACACTTACCTTTTCCGTCACTTTTTGGATGCTTTTAGTACTAATATGCTTCTCCTCTTTCACATTGGTGATTCCACCAGAAATCCCTACCATCGGCCTCCACCACAACTCCAAAAATAGAGCACAAAGATAATAAAAGTGAAGGAAGAACCATTAAGAAACTCTTGGCATCACTTACGCTTGGTATAAATCATGAATCCTAAAAGACTTGCGTGCAAAAAACCAGAGAAGATACAGAATAACCAAAACCAAATGAGCAATCTTCATTACTTGGAGACAGCCATGGATCATCTGCCCTTAGTCTAGCCAATGCAGCACTATCTCGAAGCTCCAACACACGAAACTGTATGGACAAGGCAATCTACGCCGTGATTGGATGTGAAAATCCCATCTTCACAAGGCAATCTACGCCATGATGTACAACAAAATGTTCACACCATGTCAAACTAATAAAAAAAACAAAATATGACGTGCAAAATTTACACACATATGACATGTTAATGCATCGACCTCCCCACATTTAGACATCACATTTTTCTCAATGTGAGAAACCAAATAACACATAAAAAACCAATAACAAGAAAGAAAGGATTAAAGCAAAAACCACTTATGGAGATTGAGGTGGCAACAGTGTGGGTGATGTAGTTTGAACACCTTAAGCAACGAAGTACTTCAAAATCTTCTTTGTGTCGCATCGCTGTCTTCGTTGTTCTCATGCTATCTCCTTCACGTGTGCCTTTATGGTGTTAATACGCTTCATCATAAGCGTGTTGTTTGCATAAACCAAATTGAAGACCTTCTTCCAACCTTCCTCTTTATCGTCCCGTGTTTCTTCACTTATCGAGATTTGGTGTTGCACTGGTGCAGAACTCGAACTAGCTTGTCATGTACTATTTTTCACATGAGTTTTGGAACTGATATCTTAGAGTTCTATGTGATGGACCGGCAAGATCTCGGCTCTCCTTAAATGAGTGTGATTAAGAAACTCAGGAAAAACAATAGTTAGACCTTTAATAGATACACCATAATAAATAGCAAGCATGGTAACAAGATAACCCATGCCAAGATGACTACTTTTCTTTTTGAGAAAAGTAGTTATAGTATTAAAAATATGGGTTGAAGTACATACATTAACATTGTTATCTATGCACCAAAATATAAATAAGTCTTTAACAGAACATTTGTTACTTTCATATTTATAAAACATAGTATAACACATAAACTTATGCAGCAATAGATGCTTAGGACTAAGAATGGCATTATTATGTGCATTGCTCACAACATAATTACCCAACCCAATTGATTGCTTCCAATATTGTTTAGCACAAAAGTTATCATGTTTTTCAATTATGTTTGACCTAAGAAATCCACCAATTTTTTCCATAATGATATAATTCAAACTATATGAGTGGCCCCTCAATCAAAATCCAAATTCATCCAAATTTTGCAACTCAAATTACATAGTAGTATAAAATTCGAAGGTTAATTCCTTACACACAACATAATTAAATTTAATAAATTTATCTCATCAAATTTTATTACTCAAGGTCTCAATCTTAGCTTTCAATCCTATATTTTCTAAAATATCAAAATTAAAATATCTAGGAGCGCTAACAATCCTAAAGTGAATAGTTTGATATTAAATACATTCTTCTTTCGAATAAATTAGAAAAGGGGCTTTGAAATCTGTAGCCCTATCACGTGCATCTTTCCATGACACTTGAGTTTCCCTTTCGGTTGTGAGTGTTCAGCACTTTTTTTATTCTTGGCACCATGAATAAGTGTATACCTGCAAAATCAACTAAGAACACACAAAAATACACCAAAACACCTAATAAACGTGAAGATAGAAAAGTTCAATGAAATCTTGTAAAAACCACTATGGAGATGTGATATTTGTGTGGAAATTACTAGATATATATAGAAGGAATGTTTATCAAGGTGAAAGAAGTAAGAAAGAAATGAAAACCTTAAGGAAAATGAAGAGAGATGTGAGAAAGTTTAAGAGTGGCTGCTATGTTTTAGAGAGACAAACTAGGTTTAAAAGTAAGAGAAAAGATGAATATAAAAGGGTTACGGTTGAAGAAGGAGAAGCAATGGGGGTTAAAGGTGAAAAGTAAAACCCTAAATACTATAATTAAATAAAACCTAACTATATAAAATTGCTAAGTTAAGGTCTTTAGCTTGACCTTTCATAATCCAAAACTCTTTTTAATGATTTGAAAGGAAAGAAATTACTTCCCTTTATTGAGAAAAAACCACTTTGAGATATGGTTTGCACCTTTGTCCATTCATTTTGAAGGTTTCCTTATTTTGATTTTCCAATTCGAAAGGTCTGTGAGCAAATAATTGGGTCATTTTGAAAGGCTCACTCCATCTTGATTTGAGCTTTTCGGGAAACAACTTCAATATTGAATTGTAAAGTAAAATCGCATCTCTCACTTTGAACTATTTCTTCTTAACATGAGAATCATGTCATTTCTTCAATTTTTCCTTATATAGCTTGGCATTCTGATATGCATTTAAGCAAAGTTCATTGAGTTCGTTTAGTTGTAGAAGTTTTTGCTCACCCGCTTACTTCCAATCAAAATTTATGGCTTTTGTTACCCAGTTTGTTCTATACTCTAATTCTACGAGTAGGTGACAAGCTTAAATGGTGTCATGCTAATCAGATTTTTAAAAGCAGTTTCATAGGCTTATAGGGCATCATCCAGTTTCAATGCCCAATCCTTCCTTAAACTATTTAAAATTTTCTAAGATTCTTTTAAACTCACAATTCATGACCTCCACTTTTTCACTTATTTACGGGTGGTACAGAGTGGCTACATGATGTGAACTCCGTATTTTTTCAAAAGAGAATAATTTTTTTATAGAAGTATGCTCCTCTATCACTTATTATAGCTCGTGGCACCCCAAATTGATTGAGTAGTCTTTTAATAAATTTTTGCACTACTTTTCCATCATTCATTGGAGTTGCCATGGCTTCAGCCCATCATGATACATATTCCACTTCGACTAAAGTATAAGTTTTCCCTATAGAGGATGGGAAAGGTCCTATGAAGTCCAGTCCCCACACATTGAACACTTTGAATTCTAAACTATTAGATAAGGGCATTTCATCTCTCTTCGAAATGTTCCTTCCTCTTTGACCTCAATCAATATTGCCACAAACTCTCAAGCATTCTTGAACAAATTCAGCCAATAAAATTCACATTCTAATACTCTTGTCACTGTGTCAATATGTCTAACATTTGTCTAACATAGCTAACATTTCTTCCTTTGGCAATAAAATAGCTAACATAGCTAACATAGCCAATAAAATTTATAATTCCCCATATAGCTAGTTTCATGACACTGTGTCAATATGTCTAACATTTCTTCCTTTGGAACACACTTCTTAATTAACTCATAAGCACAAGTCCGATAAAAGATCGGGTCATCCCATAGATAATAGGTACACTCATACATGAATCTCTTTTTCCGTTGATAAGATAAATCCAAAGGGAGCAAACCACCTGCAATGAAGTTTGTTATATCAGTGTACCATGGTACCTCAAGGCAGTCAAGCAACATCATTGTTTCATTGAGGAATCACTCATTAATATCTTTACTTTGCTCTAATTCCCCTCCTTCCAAACATGATAAGTGGTTAGCTACCATATTCTCCACTCCCTTTTTATCTCTAATCTCAATATCAAATTCTTGTAGTAATAGTACCCATCAGATCATTCCTGGTTTCATATATTTTTTGGCAAACAGAAACTTAAGCTTAGCGTGCTAAGTAAAAATGATCACCGTAGATCCTAGGAGATACAATCGAAACTTGTCATATGTAAATGCCACCGCTAGCAATTCCTTCTCAGTAGTGGTGTAATTGAGTTGAGGCCTCGTTAATGTCTTGCTCGCATGATAAACCACATGCAGCCTTTTATCCTTCCGTTGGCCTAACACGCGATCCACATCTTAGTTGTTTGCATCACATATGACTTCGGATGGTATTGACCAGTCTGGTTACACTAAGATCAATGCTGATATAAATGTCTCTTTTTAGTCGATTAAATGTATATAGACAACTATTATCAAAATTAAAAGATACATCCTTGACTAACAGGTTCATAAGAGGTTTAGTAATTAATGAAAAGACCTTAATAAAGTGGTGTAAACGATCTAGAAGGGGGGTTGAATAGATCTCTAAAGCTTTTCGTAGAATTCTACAATAAAATCAGAAGTTAATTCACACAA
>JANZLH020000108.1:165107-184191 GCA_026770325.2 Erythroxylum fimbriatum
TTGAATTCAATTCTAATATTATTGGATTTGTTCCAAACAGTGTAATTGAATTCAATTCTAATATTACTGGATTTGTTACAAACAGTGTAATTGAATTTAATTCTAATATTACTGGATTTGTTTCAAATAGTGTAAATTGAATTCAATTTCAATTTTATTAATGTAATTGAATCCAATTCGTTCACGAATTCAATTCACTGTGTTCCAATCAGCCTGTTAGTTATCTTATCCACTAATTCAGGCCAAAGGAGTAATAGTTCAGTCCCGATTGGTACCATCTCCAAATGCCCAACTGCTGTAGTGCTATGTCTCTGTCACCTAACTGCTCCTGTCGTCTCCTATTCTTAATAGTTTCGCAAATGGGAAGTTGGAAGTTGTACATGCACCTAATTCTCATAAGTCCTCCTACTCCCACACCTCATAATTGAATCATATAGTTCCGCTCCCTCCCCCACTTTCTCCAACCGACAAGTCAATTCTAGTTCAACTCGTACTATATGTGGAGAAAACATGAAATCCCAAAATAAACAGGAGAATCTTTGAAACATCTTCAGAAGGCAATTCAGCATCCACCCTTGAGAACTTGAAATCCATACTTCTTCAGATATTTGAAGTCGGACTCTGACCATAAATTTCTTATTCATGGGGCCATTATTAATGTTGGAAAGTAATGCAAATGATGGGTAGCCGCTATTAATAATAATAGTATTGTGTGGTAAAATATTAGACAAGCGTCACGTAAGCCTCGGTACTGGTCCACTCAATCCCAGCTCCATATCATTACTCTGTATTGTGTATGTTCTGTTAGGTGACTGGCGAGACTAAAGCCTAGTATTCTCCTTCAAGCCAGAAACTTTCACTCTGCTTCTTCAACTTTGAGTTTCTCTTTGTCTTGCCTACAGATAATTAAGTGAATTGGATTGAAAAGAGACCAAAGAAGAAGATGGCTAGGAAGAAGATAAGGGAGTATGATTCCAAGAGGCTTCTCAGACAGCACTTGAAGCGTCTTGCTGGCATCGACCTCCAGATCTGCTCTGCTCAGGTTTCTGCTTACCCCTTTTAAGTCCTCGCGTTATTTACACTTATGTCTAGTCATTGAGTGAAATTTGGCTTAGGAATGGATAAATCAATGAAAACTTAGTCTATATATCCTCTTTAGTGGGCAGTGATTATCCCTGCAAGGTTTAGTAAGAACTGAGATCTGGGTGACTATGTCTGATTGTTGGACATGAGAATTCTTTTTTCTTTCTGGTTATATTATAACTTTTTTTCGCGTGAATCTTCCGTGATTTTAGTTGATTTTAATACTGTGGGTATCTCATTTCCCACGATTTCCAGTTAAATTCGTGATCATGCAACCCGTTCTGAAACAACATTCCGTCTTTTTCCTCTTTTTTTTTTTTCTTATACACAATTCTAAGCTTGGATATCTTTTAAGGGGATCCTGGGTGTATGAAAATTTTGATTTTGTAGTTAATCACGACGATTACCTTAGACTTGAATCATATGATAGTTCTGAATTGTTTAGCAACGTGGTCATCTTTGGAAGGTAACTAATTATCGATGGAAATTGTCCTTGATTACTTACTAATGGAAAATGTTGTGAAGGTGACCCATGCTACGGACTTCGGAGAATTAACCAACCAGGAACCATGGCTTTCATCCACAAGATTGGTTGTGAAGCCCGATATGTTGTTTGGAAAGCGTGGGAAGAGCGGTCTGGTAGCGTTGAATTTAGATATAGCTCAAGTGGCTGATTTTGTGAAAGCACGCCTTGGAGTTGAGGTGATTACTAGTCAATAAAAATGGTATTTTCTTTTTGTTTGCATGATTTAGATCATTCTGGAATGACTTATACTTTCTTTAGGTTGAGATGGGTGGCTGTAAGGCTCCAATAACTACCTTCATTGTTGAACCATTTGTCCCCCATGACCAAGAATTTTACCTTTCAATTGTCTCTGAAAGACTTGGTTGCGCCATTTGCTTCTCAGAATGTGGAGGTATTGAAATTGAAGAAAACTGGGAGAAGGTATACCTCTATCACAATTACACCTTCCTGCTGTTATTTTAGTGCATCCCTCATGGTGGATGACTTTTATTTTTTCATCAATATAGGTCAAGAATATATTCCTTCCGACTGAAAAGCCAATGTCATTGGAGGCATGTGCTCCATTGATTGCTACACTTCCTTTAGAGGTGTGTCCCATCATTTTTATATCTATTGAATGAATTTGTTTATGATTCGCACATTGTTTTATGCAGTTGGCATTAAAATTTTACTTAAATTAATATTTTCATGAGTAGAATAGTGTTCTTTACATAGAAAAGGAGATCTCTAAATGCTATTTTTGGATATCACGATACTTCCCAATTTTTGGTAGATCTTATAGCTATTATATGTGATACAGAAACAGAAGGGAAAATGAATTGTCTTCTCACAATTGATTTAGAATTACATAGTTATATACATCTTAGTGTAGGTGGAAAAATAGGAAACAATCTCTTAAAAAAGGAATCTATCTCTTGGGATTTCACTATCCCCTGAGAATGGAAAACGGTCTCTTAAAATTTTATAAAGGAAAACATGCCCTTAGTATCCTATAATCTTTGGAAATTGACTTTCATAAAATGGTATAAAACTAATATACAGCTTGATACTATCCATAAGCTGAAGAATAGATGTCTTCTATTTCTATTTACAAGTAATATCATGAAAACTTGAATTATTCAGCACCTTTTTAAAACACCAGCTAGTTGGATGCTCACTAGAATATATGACATGCATACAAGCCCTTCTTCCAATTTCTTCTTGATGAAGTGTCTATCAACCTTAATGTTCTTTGTCTTATCATGTCAAATAGGGTTATGAGCAATATTGATAACTAATTTGTTGCCGCAATATGCTTTCAAAAGATCCTCCTGCTTAACTTTCAAGTCATCTAAAATGTTCTTTAACCATAACAATTTGTACAAGCCATGGCTAATTGCTCTAAACTCTGATTTTGCTGATAATCTAGCCATAACATTTTACTTCTTGCTCCTCCAAGTCACAAAATTGCCTCGAAAAAAAGTAAAGTAACCTGTGGTTAATCTTTAATCCCCTATAGATCCTGCATAGTCCGTATTAGTATATGATTCTAGGGTGAAATGATTATTCCTCTTAAACATATGCAGCTTGTAGATGTGGCTCTCGAGAATCCTGCATGAACTGACTAACTTTGTTTCCTGAGTATTCTATGTCGGGTAGAGTATGAACAAAGTATATAAGCCTGCTAATAGCCTTTGGTACATCTCAAAAGTAAATGCATGAAAGGAGTTTCTGAAAATGACCCAGAGACATACTTGAATGTTTCATTGGTTAAGTTAAACAAATATGGTTGAAAGTTGTTTGTGGACTTGTTGTAATAATGCTTTTCGTTGAAAGTTGTTTGTGGACTTGTTGTAATAATGCTTTTCACTATACTCTGTTTGGTAGAGTATTGCACAACACTTGTTTGATAAAATGCCCCATTGAAATGCGGAGCAAGTCTATGACAAAATTCTTAGTGAAGTGCTCCCAAACTGTTTGAAGGAAATTCGTTGAGAGCTTGATTGAGAAATTAAGTTGCAATTAATGGAATTGAAGGGACTTATCTAGCCTCAACTTAACCCTTGTGAGTTGTGACACATATGGTCTGTGGCACTAGCATCAATTATCCAAGCATTGGCATAATACTTATATGAGGCATTCATGCAAAATGAAAATAAAGGTTTACGTGAGAGAGCCAAAGACTAGCTCCAAAGGGCTTCTCAAGATGCCTTAATAAATTCCTCAGTTTACCACTCTCCTCAGCATTAAAACCTCCTTTAACCAAACCTTATCTGTTTTGGGTTGTTCCGTCAAGTGTGCTTGGGACCTTTGCTACCCTCCATGGTTTTTCCACTCTTGACTTGGTGGCTTTCTATTGAGCCCGTAGGAAGCTTGAATATTTTTCAAATCTCTGGTCTTTTGGATTGAATTAGCTTCTTTGGATGGGTTAGGATATCTGGAGACGATAATCTTGGATGTGGACATATTGAGCACAAGGAAAAAAAAAAAAGAATCTAGTCCTAAGAAAAATGCAACAATGAAGTTTGCTTGAAGAAGAATTCCCAAGGAAAAACCCTAGCGTTCTAATAACATGACAATGGAATGGAAAATGAATTGTCTTCTTGCAATTGATTAAGAATTACATGGTTATATACATCTTCGTGTAGGAGAAAAAATAGGAAACAATCTATTAAAAAAGTAATAAATCTTATAGGATTTCACACTCTTCTATAAAAGAAAAACAGTCTCCTAAGATTTCACACATTCCTGAAGAAGGAAAACAGTTTCTTGGTATCTCACAATCATTGGGATATCAAAATTTGACTTTCTTAAAATGGTATACAACTAATATAAAACTTTACAATATCTGGTTATGTGTCGTTGACAGGGTTGCTAGATATTTGTGTTGGTTGAATTTGTAGAGAGGAGTAAAATAGAATGTGAAAAGTTAGGAAAATAATTAAACAGAAGAAAACACAACTATGTTCTTGAGGAAGCTTGTGTCCTGTTTCCTTCCAAGAAATTTTGTATGCTTGATTTACTTTGTTTTTCTATCAGAAGGGGCAATCACTTGAATACTGTCTATAACTTTATCATACTGGATACCTATGCAATCAAAGAACAGATGCCTAATAATCCTCTTTGGAGCTTCCAGATTTACTTTCTTTTTATATCAGAAGGATTAATCAGTCTGATAATGTATATAACTTTATCATACCGAGTACAAATGCAATCAAAGAAAAGAAAATTTTCAATCACTTTTTGAATTTACTGAAATATATGAACACCTACCCTCAGTTTGAATTCAAAACTTATCAAAGGGTCTGCCACTCTTTTACTCTCCCTATTTGTATCTTGTATCTTGTATCTTGATCTTCTAATTTCTCCCTTGAGAGTTACAGAACATTCCTTGTAGGGTGTTACAAGTATCCCGTAAGTAATTTTCTGCAAACTAACTTGATTTACAGAAGCAGATAGATGTTTTACTTCTTATGGGGAATCAAGCCCCCCAACTAGAGGCTTGATAACACTCTTAGTGCTCATGAGCCTATTAAAAAATCTCTAGTATGAAGGCACAGAAGTTTATTGTCAGTCTATTTGTAGTTTTGTGTTCTCTGTTCCATAATCTCTATTTCTTCTATATTCTTAGCACTGCTTTCCTAATTTTGTATTATTTTAGATTCGAGGAAAAATTGGTGAGTTCATAATGGGTGTATTTGCTGTATTTCAAGGTACGTACAGTTTAAGGAATGGCATACTCCTTAGCTTATAGCATGATTGGTGAATGAAATCTAATCCATTTGCTATGGTGACCATTGAACATATTCATTGCTTTCATATGATTCCTTTCTTGTTTACTTCTCGAGGGAAAATCTTCTTGATGTTGATGGAATTTTCTGTTTACTGAGCTCTCCACAGATCTAGACTTTAGTTTTTTGGAGATAAACCCATTTACACTGGTGAATGGGGAGCCATATCCACTAGATATGAGAGGAGAGTTGGATGACACTGCTTCTTTCAAAACCTTTAACAAGTATACAGTTCTTGACGTTAGATTATTTCAGAATTTTAAGCTAGGTTGATAGCTCACAAGATATGGCTTGCTTCATCATTTGTCGTTCATTCAGGTGGGGTAACATAGAATTTCCATTGCCTTTTGGAAGAGTTTTGAGTACTGCCGAGGGCTTCATTCATTCACTTGATGAAAAGGTGATCACCATGTCGCATCTTCAATTTCTTCTATTCACTTGCCAAGCCTTTCTATTATTACATTATACTGATCATGTGCTTGTCTTTCAGACAAGTGCGTCTTTGAAATTCACAATTTTGAACCCAAAAGGACGTATCTGGACTATGGTGGCTGGAGGAGGAGCCAGCGTCATTTATGCTGATACTGTGAGTTCTTATATGCATTATTCAGTTAATGCATCTTGCATCTGGCTTTAGATAGCTGTGCAGACTATGCCTTTTTTTAAGTAGGTTGGAGATCTGGGCTATGCATCGGAGCTTGGAAACTATGCTGAATATAGTGGCGCTCCTAATGAAGAGGAGGTCTTACAGTATGCAAGAGTTGTGCTTGATGTAAGCAATAATAAAATAAAATTTTGAACTTGATGCCTTGTAGAGTTTTCCTATTATGTTAATTGTCTGTGTTGTAAATGATGTTGCAGTGTGCCACTGCCGATCCAGATGGGCGTAAGAGAGCCCTCCTTATTGGAGGAGGTATTGCCAACTTCACTGATGTTGCTGCTACATTCAATGGTATTATACGGGCTCTAAGGGAAAAGGTATATTTAGTTAATTAGTTGAAATTTCAGTTAAACGGGTGGACTGTCTCATAGTGAAACTCTTCCTAGGAATCCAAGGTAAAGGCTGCAAGAATGCACATTTATGTAAGAAGAGGTGGTCCAAACTATCAGACTGGCTTGAAAAAGATGCGTGCTTTGGGAGAGGAGCTTGGTCTCCCTCTTGAGGTATGAAAAGACATTGGTTTTACTTTTACTAAATGCATTGGCATATTACAACTGATTTTTGGCTCTCTTCTCTACCTAAAACAAAAGTGTGACTGACTACCTTTTTCTAATCAAGGGTCTTAATTAAATTGCGATTGCAGTCGCATTGTGCATAATCTTTTTAAACACCAAACTGCTTTTCAATCTTTCTAAAGTTAATGTTAGAAATTATAATAAAGCTAAAATTTTGAAATTAATTATTATTAAATTAAAATAAAATATTAAGGATAAAAATTATTGAGAAACTAGACTACTAATATAACTTTTCGTAAGTTAATAAAATTATCTATTAATAATTACTTAGTCTACTACAAATACTAATAAAGTGAAATTAAGATTTTTATGATTAAATTATTATTAAAATTTTTACTTACTATATTCTAAAATGATAATCCTAAATAGTAAATATTATGATATTCTTTACATATGATTTGCCTACATTAAATCTCTATCAACAATTAAAAAAAGAACCTTTACTTTCTTCACAATTTATGTTGAACATTTTTTATTCTCTCTATAAATACCTATGATTAAAATTTGAACTGGCTTGGACGGTTTAACAGTGAAAATTTTGAACTAACTTTTTAGTTTGACTTATGTTAATAACCTTTGTTGTTAAAAATTATCTAGTTTATTAATTAATTAGTAAAATTTTATAAACTAATCAATATTAATAAAGTAAAATATTTCATGCAATAGTCTTTCTTTTCAATTAAACTTTAAATTAAGAACAATGTCCTTCAACCTTATTTCAAATTCTTCAATTTTATTCAATCTTTAACCAGTTTTATAACAATCTAATACTGATTGAGTCTTTTAAATTTGAAATTTCTTATTTTACTACTTTAACTTTTAGTCTGTTTTTTAAAACACTGATAAATACTTAATAGCTTCCTATTCCATTCTATACATTCACATTTTTCTTATGTTTTTTTATTCCTTCAATTCTTTATTTGTTTTTTCTTCAATTTGTTTATCCCTTCAATTGCTTTGTTTATTCGTTCAATTCTCTCTTTTTCATTTGTTTATTCTTTCAATTCTTTGGCTATTTTTTCTTCCTTCATTTTTTTTTCCTTCAAGCTATGGAGCCAATGGATTGCAATAGGCCTAACTTGTATCCTACCCTTCTCCTTTTCTCTTTGTATAGCTGTAATTGCCGAAAATTACTGATTATGAGTTTATTTTTTTTCTTTTAAGGTTTACGGACCAGAGGCTACAATGACAGGCATATGCAAGCGCGCAATCGATTGCATCATGTCCGCAGCATAACTTTTGCATCTTGTGTTCTTGTCATTGTTCGATTAGCAATTGTATTGTGATAATTAATAATTTTGGACGGTTCATCTCGAGCAAAAATTTTTGTGATGATATGATAAATAACATCACAAAAATTGTTACATTACTTATATGTCTATGAAATTCTCATTGTATAATTGCTCTTTTGACTTGATATTTCTAAAGTTTTGTATGTTTTCATGCTACTTAAGACATTTAATCATGGGTTGTTGAATTAATAGTGATTGGATGTGATATAAACTATATTGAAGTAGTTGTGATTTCAAGATAGGATTTATCATCCTAAAGTAATGAGACAGAATGTTGTATTGTTCTTGATTACTATTGATTTGGAAAATCCTTGATTAAGATGGAATGACATTTTGTAAATTTTTTGCAAATGTCATTAATTGAATCAATAGTTAATGACAAAATACTAATATAATTGGACTCAAAATATAGTACACATTAATTTTATGTTCTATGTTTAATTGAAACATTGTATAATAAAAGGATTGAATTATGCAAAGAAATATTAGTCGAAACTATTTTGACGTTCTAAATATTTGAGTGGTCATGATAAGTTGCTAGACGTTAATTTTAATCTGTAATTATATATTGTTTAATTTGATAATTAAAGATAAATTAAAAGGAGTTTTAATTTATTTAATTTTAATTTTAATTATAATTTATAATTATTACCAACATATTTGAGATTCTAATGGATCTCACATAAAAAATAGTTTGAAGAGAACAAAAATATTTTATCAAGTTGGACTTGATTTTAAAGTTTGAGAAACTTTATGATTAAATCTGAGATATTTAATAAATAAGGATCAATATCAGATATTGAATCTAATATGAGTATAATTGATATTTAATTAGAATTATTTGTAATTATAAATAAAGTTCAACTGAAATTAGAATTTAATTTTAATTAAATTACTACAACGTCCAAAACTTACTATAAATAGGCTTAAGCTCTAATAAAGTTAGCACTTCTTGCTTAAACTTTTTTGTAAGAGTTACAAAGTTCTTTTAACTTGTTTTGTGAATACTGTTAGATGTTGGACACTTGTGAGGCTACAGTAGTTAAGATAAATTGATTTCAGAAGCGGTTCGTGGGATACGACAAGAAAAAGATCAAGTTTTAGAATAAGGTACGAATTAAGATTCCGCTTTATTATAATTTATATGCTTATCATTTTATAGAATTAAAGCGATCTTGATTTTTGGGAAATCAAAATACAAAAATGTTTCATAATTATTTCACTGAGTTCGGAATTTGATCTAATCCTGATTTCACAATAGCACAATCGTGACTCTAAGGCATGATCGTGACAAAAGGTTTTCTAGGCGTGAGTTTTTTTTAATGTTTTTAAGGTTTAGGGCTATTTTTATAACCAAACAATGTGGGAAAACCTTAGACACTACCTTAGAACCCTAATGCACTATAAAAGAACATGAAAAACACCAAAAAGAGGCAATAACCATTACATCAAAGAAGAGCAAGAGGAGACCTCAAGAAGAGCTTAAGAGAAATTCCATATTTCTAGATCAAGACAAACTAATTTTATTTCTTTTCCCTTTATTTCATTCATTATCTTGGATGATTTTTTGGATTTTTATTATGTAAAACATGTTTATGGATTTTTAAACCTAGATTAAATTTTTCTGGAATCATTTTGTAAATATCAATTCTTGTTGAATTCAATATATCTTTAGATGTTTGTGAATTGTCGTGCTTATACTTGGTAATAAATTGAGAGAGTGAATCAAGTCATTAGCATCAAATTGCACAACGAGAGTTAGTAGGTTAATAGACCTACAATTATCATATTAACAACCAATTGAAGTGAGATCTTAATTGTGAAGTTAATTATCTATAGGATTACTTCAAATTTAATTGAACAAGTTAAAAGTAGTTTTATAAATCGAGAGATTATAAACCTATAAATATCGAATTCAATTAGAGTTACTTGATTAGATTTTGAAAAGAGAATAATCAAAATTTTAGGATATCTTAGATCAAACATAAATTGAATCAATAATTTTAAGTGAAGCAAAATAAGGATATAATAGTTCCTAAGCCTTTAACTTTTGATTAATCTTAAATTTCATTAACAGTTTAACTGTTTATTTGCCTATTTATTTAATTTTAATTTTAATTTTAATTTCACCAACAGTTCAACACGGCCATGTATGTTGCAGGAAATGCTGAAATGATCTTACACTCTTCTAGAGATTTCTACAGTTCCATACACAGTTGTGTAGGTTGTAAGAACTTCATTTCTTGCATTTTCTTGTCTCATCTTCACCCTAATTCACCTCCTTCTTGTTCTACAAAAGCAAACAAGGTAGATCTATAAGTACACTCAAACATCATTCTTGATCAAGACAATCCAAGACTTTGCACATCATATCAGTTCTCTACTACTATGATTCACATGAATAATCATGAATCAAAGGACTTTTTAACGTTGCATGTGGACAAAGGTTACGGTGAGGTGTATTTGGATAGTTTAATGAAAAATCATTAAGCTAGTGAATCAAGAAAAACACTCAATACATCAAGCACAAAAATTAACATTCACTCAAAATTAGGTACCATCAACTATAATGAATGCAAGAAACTATGTTTCATTGCTTAGATTTAAGCCTTCACACTATAAACCATATGAAGCATAAGGAATTAGAAGAAATCACTCACAAAAATTAATAATAAACACATTGGGATCATAAGGAGTGACCCTTCGAAACAACGTATCCCTCATTTGCATTAAAATCAAATCAACCATTCCATACAAGCTTAGGAGGAAAACTAATATGAATTACTCTACAAAAAAATGATTTTCCTCCTTGATAATTTATTTCAATTTTTTTATTTGTTTATAATATTATTTTCAATAAAAATTGAAAGAACTATGTTAATAATGGAATTCATTATTAAGAGATAAAATCTCATTCCATCAATTATAATCAACCCACATATATGAACACCTTTATACTTATATTCTATTGCATCTACAAAAATCAACAATCACAAATGCTCCACTAGCTTTAAGGTTGGGTAATACATTTGGTTAGATTAAAGGCATGTAATGTGGTTATCACAAAATAAAAAAAGGCTAATAAAGCTCAAGGGGGATTATAAAAAGGAAAAATCAGTGATATATAGGCTATTTGGCTAATTTAACTTGTAACAGAAACAATGTCTATATCATTTTCATGTTAATGCATCAAGGTCACACATGAATAAAAGACAATGAGGCTAATATGAATGTGTCAGTCTAAAACGGCTCAAAATCTTACTAGTTTATATCTACCCACTAGTTACTACTCTTCTAAAGGTAATGTACATTTACTAATCACAAGTGTAAAAAACATGCTCAAGCTACCATAAATTTTTCTAGTTAATTCTACTCTCTAATTATAATTATATAGTCTTAGAAGCAATAGAAAAGGAGAAAATGCTTGTTAATTTGATTTGATTCTTCACAAACAACTTAAACACTCATGATAAACAAACTCAAAACACATATGATAACTAAGATCCTCACCCCCACACTTAAAACTTGCATTGTCTCCAATGTAACCTTAAATGTAACAAATGGAGCATTCAAACAAAAACATCAACAACGAAAATGTAAATGAAAAGGAACAAAATTTCTACCCATAAATACTGGAGCAGTCCATTTCCATTATGTCATGAATGCAATAAGCTCCATAAGCTTTTACTGCAATTCAAGGAAGTGTGCAACAACATGCAGTTTCCTAAGGCTAGAAAACATCCTACGTATCGAACAAGTTGGCATCACTAAGAGGCTTGAATCATTATGGGGTGAAAAGAAAACACACCAACATGGTTTGCCAACCTTGCTTTCATCTACTCTATTGTGTTCAAGCACAACTCATCATCATAATTATACATTCTATAAATACTATGAAGAGGAAGCATATACCTTGAAGCATCTCTAGGGGACCAGATAATATGATGGCGCTGCAAGGCATTGAAACCCAATCGTTCAAAGGATGCATTAGGAAGATTCTTGACTTGTACATGATTTTTGACTTGTCCAGCAAACATAAATTTTCAAATTTTCTAAAAAAGCGTCCTAATTGTTATGTTATGCACTCCTGTTATATGATTGGATTACACGGAACAGATGATCCAGCTCGAGAAGCAACTTTTTTGTTCTAATAGCTCCAAAATGGAACTATTTGGAGTGTTCCTTCAGAAAAAAACAAGTAATAGATAAATATATAGCCATAAGTGCCAGCAAATGTAGCAAGGAATAGATAAAATATTGCACCAACTTCGATCGTTGAGAATACACAAAAGTGGCATTCCTTCACAGGGCTCACATCTTTAACACAACAAAATAACAATGATAAATATACTACACTAGTCACGCTACAAGGAAACTGTGATGCCTAATTGTAAACAGGAGTTATCCCCAATCAACAAAGGGAAGAGGCAGGTATCCACATTCTGGAGGAGGCCTTAATGATGGTGGCAAATTACCCCATGGCATTCTCATGCTATCTCTTAGCACATCACCTGGTGATTACAAGAAGAAACAAAACTAAGTAGAACCTCATAGTAGCCAATGGAACTAGGAAAGAAATTACACGACAAGCTTTCTGATCATAGAATACAGCTCCCGGATGATGTAATAGCTAATGCAACCCAGTGCAAGTTTCGTGCTAAACAGTAAGTATTCACAAACTATTCAACCCTGTGTTTGTGGTTTACTTGTCCATAAGAAGTAGGACATGGAACGACTGCATCTTTGACTCCCAACAAAAAAAGTAGTTAAATTTGGTTAGCAAAAGTTATCACAAGTCTTTCGAACTAAGCACGTAGCAACAGATAATTACCCTGCGTGGCGCTTCTGCCAACTAACTGATATGTCGAAAGAATAGGGGACGGCTGATTTTCCACGAAACCCGAAGCTAAATGATAAAAACAAAATTACAAAAGGCATTAACAATAACCCATGAATTTATTTCCTAAAATCATTTACGCACAAGGGTTGTTATAATTCGATCACAATCTTTTTAAATTTCGGAAGTATCCCAACACTTATAAATTCACCTTGAGGAGTAGGAGATGGGTGCAAGTATTTGCAAGAATCTCCAAATGGACAAAATCCCTTCATAATTTACACCAAAAAAGTAAGTGTTTTAAATCAAAATAACCAAAAACAAGTGATGTGATGATAAAATAACAAGTCACAGGAAAACAAAACAAAAAAGCTACCGTTTTAGCAAAGCGATTGCAGACACCTTTGGTGAAACCAGCATCAGGTGAAGCACGAAAGCTGATGTTGGTGTTGGTGCTGTACCAGAGAGATTTTGCGCGAAGGTGAGAGGAACTTTGGAGATGGCGTTTACGAGCAATGGGTGTGTCTTGGAATTCCTTGTCACAGTAATCACAGTAATACTTTCCCAGTGGCATTTCTTTTTCTAATTCTTCCAAAGCCACAGTTGTCCAGTTAGATACAAGGATCGCTCGGCAAGGGCAAAAGTCCAGCCTCCTACAATCTTTTTAAACAATTTCAATTTTTGGTTTCTTACTGGGCTAGCCTCTGTTTCGCGCTTTACAATTCCATTTGCTCTTGAAATTAAATTTTTTGCACAAAATAATTCTGTTTTTATATAATAAAATAAGATCATTTTATATTTAATAAATAGTCACTTTTGAAAATGTAAAATTTAATGCTTTAAATTCAATTAGATTTAAAATAAATTGAATAAAAATTTTGAGATTCAATTTGGGTTAAATGTTTTAAATTTGATGGAGATCACATTATTTGGATTCAACCGTACACATTTTCATCTCTAGTTAGATATTAACATAAAATTAGTTTTTTTAATTAGATTGTAATTAAATCTAACAAAACTCTATATAAGTCTAATATGAAAATTTAGAAGTTACATTTTATAACAAAAGCTGTGCAAGAAAATTCAACTCCATATAATGACCGGATCCAACCTCATACCTAATGTAAACAAAAAGTTAGGTCGAATTAAATGGAATCATATATTCCTAAAATGTTTTTTCATTGGGTCGAGTCTAATTATTTAACACATTGTAACAGGACATAACCTAGGACTCAGTCCTTTATTTTTTGTCTCTTTCTTCTATTTTTGTAAATTACAATTATATTTGAATACCTATGCAATTTAATCCCAAGATTAAAAGGGCAGTGTAGAGGTTACGTAGTGAAACCATAATAACTCCAAGAATATAGTAAGAAATTGAACTTGAGGATACTATAGCCAATCTAATAACTTTAAGAGAGTTTACTACTTCAAACTTGACTTAAAGGCCTTTATGCATCATTTTCCTAAATTTTGTTGAACATGATACTTTTGAGCTCAAATTTGGCTTAATCCATATTTTGCCTAACTTTGATGGTCTTGTAAATGAGGATGCTTATAAGCATCTCAAGGGGTTCAATGTGGTTTGTCTGAGTATGAAACCTTCGAGGTAACAGACGCGCAAATCATGTTAAGAACTTTCCTATTTTCATTAAAGGATGCAACAAAGGACTAGTTTTTTTATCTACCTGATAGGAGTGTTAGCACTTGGATCGAAATGAAGAGGCTACTTTTGGATAAATACTTTCTAGCATCAAAGACAGCCAACATACAAAAAGAGATATGTCGAATAAAGCAACCCAATGAAGAATCCCTTTATTAGTATTAGGAGAGCTTCAAGAAGTTATATGTCAGCTGCCCTTATCATAATATTTCAAAACAACTCCTTATCCAATACTTCTATGAAGGATTGTTGCCTACGAAAGTGAGCTTGGTCAATGCAATGAGTGGTGGGACACTATGTGAAAAGACTCTTGTAGAGGCCAGAATTTTAATTGAGCATATGGCAACTAATACTCAACAATTTGACAATTGCAAGGATGTTTGTTGGGTAAATAAGGTAAACAATTCATCTATAGAATCTTGTTTAGATAAACTAACATCCTTTGTTAGGCAAATTGTTATAGGACAAGCATAAGTAAAAGCTTGTCGTATATGTGCAAATGTAAACCATCTAACAAATGGGCATCCAACTTTGCACAAGGGAAGCATGGAGTACATTAATGCTGCAGGGGAACTTTTCCAACCATTATAACCCCTATTCCCAGACTTATAAACTAAGTTGGAGAGACCATCCAAACCTAAGTTATAAGGGGAATAAGCTGCAAAATCACTTCCTGAATAGTCCACAAGGAGTGCAGTAATTCCAACCTAGGCTATAAGCCTCTTCTTCCAACTCAGGTAACTCTTTAGAATAATAAGATGTGCAACAATTTTAGCAGGAGACAAAGTCCAGCATTCAAAACCTAGAGAAAAAAAAAGGAGTTAAATGGCAATGGCTATCAACTGTTTTGAATCCTAAAAAGGAGAAAAATTGCCACCATAACCTGAGACAAATATGATAAATGTTAATGTAATCACCTTGAGGATTGGTAGGGAGCTTAAGGATCTTGAGAGGATTACACAAAGGATGGCTAGTGACGAAAAAATTGAGAAGGAGCTTGAAGTAGAAAGGGATATACCTTCTAGCTCAAAGGTAAATGTTGAAGTCTCAATTGTTGTAAAGACTAATCCTCCACCTTTCCTTAGTAGGTTATCAAAGTCAAACAAGGAGGATAAGGATAAGGAAATCTGGGAGATCTTTTAGAAGATTGAGGTGAATATACTATTGTTAGATGAGATCAAGCAAGAACCAAGGAGAAATTCCTTAGGATTTTATATACCAATAAGTGAAGGTTAAGAGGTAAAGAAATGATTAGGATGGATGAAAATGTTTTTGTGGTCTTTAAAAGAAAATAACTCCTAAGTTTAAAGACTAAGGCGTGTTTACTATTCCTTACAAGATTGGTAACAATAAGGTTAAACATGCCATGATAGATTTTGGAGCATCAATTAAAGAAACTAGCGTTATCATATAATTGGTTGATTGTAGTAACACTTACCTAGATAGAGTGATTGAGGATGTGCTTGTGCAGGTGAATGAACTAATATTTCATGTTGATTACTATATGATTGACATAAATGATGAAAGTTCCTATAATCCAATACCTAGGGAGATCGTTTCTTAACATAACCCAAACTAAGATAGATATTTGTGAGGGTACCCTCAATATGGAATTTGATAGAGAAGTTAACTCTTTTCAATATTTTGATATTAATAAGCACTCCCATCATGACCATTCTATTTTTGCAATTAATGTGATCGACCCTTTAGTACAGGAAGATTGTAAGTGGAAGCATACAAATAAACAAGAAGTAGTTGCAACGAAAGAGAAGACCGAAACTTTTAATGTCTCAAGAAAAAGTTTTATCACTGGTCAAAAAGTGCTTATTTATTGTGCTAGATATAAACTATTTTTGTATAAACTTTTTCCTTATTGGGTCAATCCTTTTGTAATTAATAATGTCTCTCCCTATAGTATAGTAGAGATTAAGAGTCTAAAAATAGGAAAGATATTGCATATAAGTGGTTATTGACTCAAGCCTTACCTAAAAGAAGGATAAGTGGAAAACATAAAAGTTGTTATCCTTGGAGATTAAAATTTCGTTACATGATAAATAGTATTTATTATTGTATATTAACTACTAATGACATTAAATAAATATTTTAACTTATTTATTGGGAATAACTTTTAAACAACGTATGATTATTGTTAAAATGAATATTATGTTCAAAATAAAGATTTTGTTAGACTAAAATTATTTATGAGAATAAAACTATTTGAAAATTTAAAATAATTTAACAATAAATATATTTTAAATATTGAAATATTGGTTAAAATAAAATTTGATTTTAAAAGTAAAAAATATATAAATTTCTCTAGAAAATATGTTAATTTATTTATTGATTCTATTATTAAAATAAAAGTTTTAAAATTTATATTTTAGCGTTTAATTTTTATTTTAAAATGATATAGAATAAAAAATGTAGAGTTTGTATTTAATATTCAGCATTAAGAAATGATAAATTTATCATTAATATTCAGTAATAATGCTCATATTAAATAATCATTAATGAAATAATTTATTTATTATTACAATATCAAACTTTACAAAAAATTACTATAATCATTTAAAATGATTTATGAAAATTATAAATATTTTTCATTTTAATAATTAATTTTTGCAAATAAATATTTCATAATAGATAGAAGAATTAATTACTTAGTTTCAATAAATGTAACTTATCATTAACTACTATATGCTACATTTATCATAGTTAATAACAAATGTACAACTATATTGATAATAACAATCAAACTAGGGTTGGCAAATTTGGGACAGGCCTGAGTTGATCGGCCTTTAGGTCGCCCCTTCCCTCCCTAGGCTAGGCCTCAGCAGATTCACTAAATGTTGTTTTGATTGCTTAAACCAAAACAATATCATTTTGGTCTAGGCCCAAGGCTTAAACCAAAACAATATCACATGACAATTATATGCATTCAGATAGCCAATTGAATCAACCCCATGTTCAAGCCATCAGACTACGAAAATCAACCCAACGCATCAGACATCGAGTTATACACATACGACACATGTGTGATAGAAGACAATGGTTTTAGCAGATCAGAGTGAACAACTAAACATAATGAGTCAACCCTAATTTCTATCTTACTAAGCAACTAGAAAAATACCCATCAATGAGCACAAAGCACCCAACATGGAATAAACAATAAAGTTAAGCAAACCACCAAAATATGGAGCAAAAAGCGACAACGTCTCCAAGAAATGAGAAGCCCAGACCAAAGATAAATGTATTCAGCTTATTGTTCAATTTTAGAAACATCCCTAAACATGAAAAAAAATGCATAACCCACGCCTTACCTTCGGATCCACCAGAGGAGAGACGACAGGGGGTAGCTATCGCCGGAGAAGACGGACATTGTGGTCGCCGGAGCCGCAGCAGTAGGTCAAACGCAGACGGAGGATGAAAATCGCCGGAGGAGAGGAGATTCAGAGAAGATGAGAGTCGGGGCGGCTGGAAGACGATTTAACTTAATTTTGGCGACGGAATGTTTCCGTCGGTATAATAAAAATAATCCGCCGTAGAATCAATTGTCCTAACCTAATATCCCGACGACTTTTTATAATATACTGACGGCTATTTTTCGTCGGCGAATCATTCTTCCCCGACCCGTTTGTCGACCGAAATTTTTATTCCGTCCGTATTTCCAGACGGAATTATATTCATCGCCATTATTCCATCGCTATACCCGCGCAATTTTTGCACCAACTTTGGCAACGGAATTATATTCCGTCGCAAATGTTATGTCCGTTTGCTGACTGAAATTTTTATTTCGTCCGTATTTCCAGACAGAATTATATTCATCTCCATTTTTTCGTCACTATAATTAACCGCGCAATTTTTGCACCAACTTTGGCAACATAATTATATTCCGTCGCAAATGTTATGTCCGTTTGTCGACCGAAATTTTTATTCCGTCCGTATTTCCAGACGGAATTATATTCATCGCCATTTTTCCGTCGCTATAATTAACCGCACAATTTTCGCACTAACTTTGGCAACGGAATTATATTCCGTCGCAAATGTTATGTCTGTCACCGACGGATTATGTGTTCTCGTCGCAATTCACATGTGATTAATGTTCCGTCGGTATAATTCCGTCGGTATTCAACAATTTTCTTGTAGTGAAAAGTAAAGGCGATTTCTCAAAAAGAAGAAAGTCAAGTGTGACAGACAGAGACACAAGTGACCTTGAAAAGAAAGGGAGAAACACTCCTTTCGA
The DNA here is from genome assembly GCA_026770325.2 of Erythroxylum fimbriatum. Classification (NCBI taxonomy): domain Eukaryota; kingdom Viridiplantae; phylum Streptophyta; class Magnoliopsida; order Malpighiales; family Erythroxylaceae; genus Erythroxylum; species Erythroxylum fimbriatum. The sequence goes on from JANZLH020000108.1 coordinate 183,758, forward strand.
AGAAACCTAAGTAAACAAAAAGGTCTCTTAGACTACGAACCTTGTGTCAACAAGAGGAGAAGAAAGGTAAAAAGTTGACTAAGAGTGGAGACTCTGGAATGAAAGCACCGCAGGCAACCAAGTCTTTAATCTCAATTTTGAAGGAAGATTCGGCAAAATTGGCTAAAGAGATTGAAATAAAAAGGAAGTTGGATTTTGAGAAGAAGAAACCTTAACCTCAACTTCAACAATAGACTCCTAGGCTGATTGAAAAGAGTAAAAAGCAGAAAATCAGTCAGAAAAAGAGCACTCCAACTGATGTTCAAAAGAAAAGGTCAGTTGAACACAATTCAGCACAGGTTAATTCTTCCCAACCAATGAGAAAAGAGGATTTGAAAATGAAGATCATTGAAGAAGTTGAACCTGTCAGGAGTAGCAGCTCTATAATCATAAGA
>JANZLH020000108.1:223676-235272 GCA_026770325.2 Erythroxylum fimbriatum
TGCATGTACAGTTATTTTTCATGTGCAAAATTTCACTGTTCACCAATACAAATATGCATGAAGATTTCTAATCAGTCTTAATCACTCTCACCCTTTTCCAAATTACTATTCTACCCTTCCCGTCGGGGGTGGGATGTTACATATAATACTTTCAAGATTGATGGAGCTTTGGGGATGTTATTTGGTTAAGGTTATTCCTTTTATATTGCAAGAAAGAATTAAATAATGGTTGAAGTCCTTGCCTCCTAGATTTATTACCATTTAGAATAAACTTGTTGAAAATTTTTTAGCTAGGTATTTTCCTCTGGCATGAATAATAAAACTCAATAATGACATCTTTTTCTTTTAATAATTCGAGATTGAGATGTTGTACGATACTTGGGAGAGATGGAAGGATTTATTGAGAAAGTTCTCATACCAAGGACTTGATTTGGGGTCACAAATCTAAATGTTTCATAGTAGATTAAAGTATCCATCCATATAGTTGATTGATGCATCTTCAGATGGGACCACTAGCTTTAGTGCTCCTTAGGAATTGCAATAGATGATTGAAAATATAGCTATAAATAATTACTAGTAGAGTAAAATAAGCTAAAGCTAAAATCAATTTATTTACATAATTATCACATAATAATAATATTAGAAACAAAGTTGGGACCTTTGAGCAAGAAGATTGGCAATATGATTTTGTCAACTCAATCAATTCAAGTGATGAGTTATGATATTTATGGTGGTGGACACTACATTCATAAATGTTAGGTGTCTAATATCATGGGACAGTCAATTGAGCCAATTGTTTTTGTGAAAATCAGCTTTAAAATATTCCTTATAATAATACTTATATTCTAGGTTAAATAAATTATCCTAACTTTTTATAAAATAATCAAGGGTAGTAAAGACTAGGGCCTCCCATTGGATTTCATCAATAGCAATAGCAACAAAGAAAGTTAAGAATTGAGGATCTCAAGACAAAATTCATTACAACATTTAATTAAAATATAGGTCAATAAAGTACAAGAAGGGAATTATAGAGGATGTTTTGGTTAAGGATGACAAATTTATCTTTTATGTTAATTTTGTAATAATAGATTTGGAGGATGATTGAGATATTCCTATAATCTTAGGAAAACCTTTCCTAGCTATCACTAAAACTATGATAGATGTGTATGATGAGAAATTAATCTTAAGGGTAGAGGATCAGGAAGTAGTTTTTAAGATATCCGAAGTTATGGGATGTCCCCTTAATAAAGATAATACTTGTTTCTATATATACAGTAGATACAAGGAGAAGAAAAGGAGATGGATAGCCATAATATATTATAGAATTTGTAGTATCTGGAGGCAACCGAATGTTCAACTAAAAGACCTATATAAAGTACCTGTTAGGAGGCAACCTAATGATTTAGATCTTTTTCTTTAATTGAAACTTTTTAGGATCTTTAACAATATTTTTAGTATATTTTTTAAATGGTTTTAGTTTTTTATTGCATGATTTTTGAGTTAAAAGCAATTTTAAATTCTTGTATATAAGTGTGCTTTTGTATTCTTTCATAGTTGGATATGATTATTTTACTTAGGATGAGATTTGATTGAGTTCTATAGGTTATATAGGCAACATGATATTCAAAAACAAATCCATATATACCTTATATTATAAAACTCTATTTTATTTAGAAAGGGCTTATGTTCCTCTTATAAAAAATTGGTTTTTGATCTTGGATGCTTGTTTGTAGAATTTGACAAGCCTTATGATCTTCAATTATTGAGGGAGTACTAGCTATCTTGATTTAATGCATTCTCCTTATCTATAGTTTTTTTTATTCTTATATGTTGATAAATCGAGGGCATTGTACATTTTATGTATGGTAGAGTGATTTTACCTTAAGCTTTAGTTTGTTTATGAGCATTCAATCCAATTACGTTTAGTTTAGTAAATGGAGATTTTGAGAAGTTAGAGAGATTGAGATGATAAAGTTGATCTATTAAAATTGATTCTTTTTTGTGAATGGATTATATTAGGTCAATAATTATGATCACTGATGAGTATGTAACTTAATAAATAACTTTGATAACATTTTCAAATTGAATAATGATTCAAAAGTACAATACTGACATATTTTGAGTTTTTAAAAGTTTTGGTTAAGGTGTGACTAATTAGTCCCTTTTTGAATATGAATTGGTTAAAAAATTACAAAAATAAAGTGAGCATAGTAAGTCCTACTCTATTAATTTTGACCTAAGTACTGGGTCAAAGTTATTAGTGGTTCTAATAGCTAGTTAAATTGTGACTTGATTGAGAAATTAAAGGCATTTATGACAAAGTGTTTATCTATCCTAAAAAGCTTAGGATGATGTTTTAGCTAAGCCAATCATTCTTATAAAAAAATCAAATAAAATTACATTAGTTTTTTTATTATGACTTATCAAGTACTTATTGGCTTAAAAGTTTTACTCTTTTTATGTCCGCTTTATATATAAGGTGAGGTTATTTGAATTAAGTTAAATTTGAAAGATTATTTAATTAGGTTGAAATTAAATCACAAGTTGGTTTATTGTCTGGAGACCTAGCTAAATGGTGGATGAATAGGATGATTAAACTGATAATGGTGATAATTGACCTCTGTGATTAAAATATTTAGCTTTCTTTGAATCTAACTTATAAGATGATGTCTTTTGAGATTGATTTATTTAATAGCAATCATATGCTTAAGTTTTGGGTAATTTGATATATTTTTAGTATGACTTCGAGAGCGTTTTACTTGTGTGTTAATGGTTTTTATTGGATTTAGTACTCAGTTTGTCTTATATTTTGCTTGTGGGCCTTGCTTCAGCTCCAAAATAAAGAAGGAACAAATTTGGACAAATTGGATTCAAATTGAAGCAAGTTTTGGCATGGTTTTAGAGAAAGTATTTATACATGGCTTATAATATAGAACCTTGTTTGATTTATGTTTAGAATTAAAGAAGATGGATCCAATATGCCTTAATTCAATTTCAAATTTTATAAGTAAATATTAAGCATATGTGTAAATAAATTGTGGCACATATAATAAGAGTTACATGAAATCTAGAGTTAGAACTACATAAATCTTAAAGACTACAGTCAAATCTAATTAAGGAATTCATAAAACAAGTTATTGCATTCTTAATGATTTTTTTAAAAAAAAGAGATCTCAATCAATCAAATTAAGGATAGGAGTTGTATTTCTTAAGAAATAATGTGGTTAGATTTGCAAGTTCTATCAACCTAAGAAACTAAAGCTAATAATTGAATCAAGATAATGTTAAGCATAAAAAGTTTATAGGGGTATTCTACATCTGGATCTTATTAATCAATTGATTTCTTCATTCTTGTTTATTGAATTGGTTTGTTATTTTAGATTAGTAATTTTAGTTCAATTAATCACTTCTTTTAAATTAGCATTCATTTTATTAGATTAAATAATAGAATGATAGTTATTAATAGTACTTGTGACCTTTGTGGACTGACACTCATATTCACTATATAATACTTTAAGAACAATAGGTACAATGACCTATTTTATCTTTAGTATTTTTTAGAAAGCATACATCACATAAGCTTTTGTAAGAGTAGCTAGATGGAACTAAAAGTGAAAAAGATAGAACCCAGTTGGAATTAGTGCAGAAATGATTTGAAAAGTGAGTTTTAAAATTCTATAACTTTTAGAAGAGAGAAAAAAGGAGGGAGAGAAAGATGAAAGAGCAACATCGAAGACTGAGGAAGAAATAGGGATAAATAGCTATTTAATATATAAGCTAGGTTATGAAGCCCAAGCCCAAGCCTAGCTTGATTCCTAAACCCGGACTTGATTTGAAGCTCAGTCAACTCAAAATAAGACCACTAACTACAAACTGAGTTGGATCGAGTTCAAGCCGTCTTGCCATCTCCAGTTCTAACTGGTCACTTAAATGTTAAAAAAATAGCCTAAAGAGATATCTAGGACATAAAAATGAAATTAAAACGATTTATAGAAATTTATGCTTTAATTTGAAAAAATACAGTGACTTAGGGAAGTATCTATGTATTTGTTTACAATCATAGAAAGGTATCTGGGAATTTAAAATGAAATAGAAAGTCCTAGAGTGGTGAATAAGTTTTTAGCTAAAGTGAAAAAGATTCCTTGAAAATTATTTGGGGATTCAAAACTAGATGGGGAGTCTTAAAGTGAAATGTGAAAAATGAACCTAAAGAAATATCTAGGGATTTAAAACTAAATAGGGAGTCTTGAAGTGGTGTTTAGGGTTTTATCTTAGACGATTAAGGGACCTAGAACGGTATCAATAGATTTAAAACTAAATGATGAGTCATATAGTGATTTGTAGAATTTTTCCATGTATGAAAAAGGGTGCCATATATGTATCTAAAGATATATAGAAAATAAATAAGGAGTCCTAAAGTAGTGTCAATCATTTTACACAAAATGAAAATGAGATTTAGAGAGGTATCTAGGGTTTAGATAAAAGACCTAGAGAGGTATCTAGGTGTTTAATCTACGTACCTAGAAAGGTATTGGGAGGCATTCAAGTTTTTATTCTATAAACTTAGGGGGGTATCTAAGGTTTGGATTGAAGATTAGGAGAAGGGATATAGAGAGGTATCTAGGTATTTAATCTATAAACCTAGAGAGGTATTTAGGGTTTAGACTAAAAAATTAAGATAAAATATCTAGAGAGGTATTTAGTTCTTATACTAAAAATGAAAGCATATAGACAAAAGAAATGAAAATAATATATATTTTAACTTAAAAGTTTACAATCTTACCTAGGTCTTAAAATAAAAATAAGGGTGTCTAGAAATAATTTCATAAGGTTTAAAATTAAAACATAAGTTCTTCAAAGTATCATCTTATAGCTTAAAATAAAGATAATGGTGTATGGAGGTATTGTCATAATGTTTAAAATAATGAAAAAAGTGTCTGAAAGTATTATCACAAGGCTTAAAATAAAAAAAAGAGATGCCCAAAGGTATCATCATAAGGCTTGAAACAAAAACAATGATGGCTAGAGATATTGTTATAAGACTTCAACTAAAATGAAAACACTTAGTATAGAAACTTTAATGAGATAAGATATAAAAATGATTGATGATAAATTTGTGAGCACACCAATGAGATATGAAAAGTATATTAGTAGGTTGACAAAACATGTATAGGGAATTTGTAAAAATAAAGGTTAACTTTAGATAGTCTCTAGGAGTTCTACAAAGTAAATACAACAAAATCTTGAAAATTAAATAGTCAATAGTAGATAACCTTTAACAGGTGGAACAAGAAAATAAAGTAAATAAATAAAAATAAAAGGTTAGCATGAGATAACCTTTAGCGGTGTAAAAATGGAAATAAAATAAATAGGTAAAAATAAAAAGGTCAATATTAGCCTTTTGAATTTGATGGCCTTTAATGGGTCAAAAAATAGATAAAATAAATTAATGAAAATAAATGGTCAACATTAAACAACCATCCTTTAATACTAACAGAATTTTATATAAGGATTCAATAGAGCTCACCAAACCAGTTGAAAACAAAGAGATTGATGATACTATCATCCAATTGAATAAGTTGAAGGTTCTTGCTCCTGATGGCCTTAATGACTTCATAGAAATCTTGGCTAATGATTGGACAAGTGGTAATAGATGTTATTTATGAATTCTTTTATAGGGGTGTGTTTCTAAAGGAGATTAATAAGACTTTCGTTTGTCTTATTCCTAAAATTGCATATCCCTCCACCTTTAGAGAATATAGACCCATCTCTTGTACCAATTTTATTTATAAAATCATTACTAAGATCCTTGCAAACAGGTGAAAGAAAGCTCTCAATTCAATCATCAGTGACAATTAAAGTGCTTTTATAAAGGAAAAAAGCACTAGAGATAATATCCTCATGATGTAGGAACTCCTCAAAGGATACTCTTGAAGGAATTCTTATTTGAATTATACCATTAGGGTGCACTTTAATAAAGCCTTTGATTATGCATCTAGACCTTCCTTTTCCAAGTATTGAAGGTCTTTGGTTTCCTTGATACGTTTGTAGATTAGATCAAAGCCTGTGTTACTACTACATCCTATATTGTTTTTATCAATGGAATACCTTCTAGGATCTTTAAAGGTTGTAGGGTATCAGATAGGGGGATCCTTTATCTCGCTATCTTTTTAATCTGTACATGGAATTCATATCCCAATTATTAATGAACAACCTCTGCAATAATGCCAAGGTCAAATACCACTCAAAATGTAAAAGATTTTCCCTCAGTCATTTATGCTTTATTGATAATCTTGCCCTATTTTATAGAGCTCATCTCAAATTAATAGAGATTATGATGGAGATTGTGAATTAATTTGCATCTATATTAAGAATTGAAGTGAATTGCAGCAAAAGCCATTTCATCCTATCATTAAGAGTTGAATCCCTTGAAACAAACATTGCAAGCCTAACAAGTATGTCCAGGAAAATCCCTTCTATGGTCTATCTAGGTCTCCATCATAACAAAGAGACTAAATTTTAATGAATGCGTGCCTTTTGTAAAGAAAGGTCAGAAAAGACTTGCTAATTGGAATAATAAGAGCTTATCTTATGGTGGTAAAGTCCAATTGATCAAAATAATTATTAATTCACTACATATCTATTGGAGCTCTCATTTCTTCTTTTCCAAAAATCTAATTAAAATCATTAAGATTGATGAGGACTTTCATGTACGGTAAATCGAGAGGAGACATAGGTTATGAAAAAGTTAAGGAGTTGGATCTACGTGAACCTAAGGAAAAAGGAGGATTATGAATCATTTCAATTAAACTGACCCAAAAAATCCTTATGCTCAAAAGGTTGTGGAGAGTGTTAGAGGACAAGAACCCTCTATAGATGAGATGGTTACATAACTATTTTCTTAAAGGGAGAAGTATTTGCACCCTCTCTAAAATTCTATGCCACTCTTGGTTTATCAATCACTTACTAAAACTCAGAGATGGGATAGCAAGGGATATCTTTTGTAAGATTAAAGAAGGTGGGAAGGCTTTCTTATGGTATGATAACTAGATAGGTTTTGAACCTCTCATCTAATCCTTAGAAGTTGTTGAACCATTCTTTGCCTACCCTAATCAACCTAAGGTTTCCTCATCAATTTTTGGGAACCAGTAGATACAGTTTCCTGAGGTGATTGAGCCCAAGTTTACTATATAAATTGGCACCACTTTCATGGCTTTTAATATACTTTTTGACTCCTAATTCTTGATTTTGTGCTTAAATTAATCCTTGAGTGTGTACTTGTATTTTTTGCAATTTGATAGTAAAATTGTTACAACTTGACATTAATTGCACTATTAATTTTTTTGAGGACAATTGATACTACAAATTGCTATTATTGATTGTAGGAACCTCAAGGAGAAAGGAGTTAATGTGCCAAAAACAAGAGCAAAGGCGCTACAAGACTTTCGCTGTGGCAAAGTAGATTTATTGCTGTGACGAAACATGAAGATTCCAGCTGAACTTTCGGGAAAAGTTTGCCATAGCAAAAATTAATTATTTTGCCGCGGCGAAGAATCCAGAAAGAGTAAAACCTTTCGAGAAAAGTATGCCATGGTGAACTTATCTGTCGTCGCGGCGAACAGACAAAAACACGAACCATATTTTGAAATTTCTCTCACTATTCGACCTGACCCACCCTTCCATCACTTAAAAACCTACCAAATTAGGTTACAGGAGACAATCATCAATACACCGAAACACTTCACTTCCACAGCTGACACTCATTCCTCTCACTCTCGACGTTCATCCATCAATTCCATCCACTTCTCATCGTTGCCTTCATCACTTGCTACTGTTGCCATGGATGCTATCTATCTGCTTACAGTCATAAGAGTTCATAAACTGACGCTTGGCTAAAGCACCATTTCCTCTTGAAGATGTAGCGATGGCTTGAGTTCGACGAGCTTCAAAGGGGAGTAGTTTTTACATTGTCATATTTAACTACATTGTTATGAACTCCTAAGTTAGTATTAATGCCTAGTAGTTAGATTTTCTTGATTAGAGTTTAATCAAGTGTTGAACAATGTATTGTGTTATGGATTTGTTTATGTAGTACTTGGATGCTTAATATATGAAGTCTTATATATGTCTATTTGTTGATTGCGTTAATTCTCTTTTATCTACCTAGTTGTGTTTGATATTGAGATTATGCTTGATCCAAATTTAGCACTTGCATTAGCTTATCCATTAACACACACTAAGATGCATTTGACAAGGTTTTAAGAGATGGAGTTCATTGATTAAAACCTTGGACTTAAAGAGTTCTTTAAGATTCATCATTTGGAAACTTAGTGATTTTTGCTCCCAAAAAGATTTATTTTGAACTGTGATAGCCAAAGTTCGTTGTCAAGAGGATTTTATCAATTTGATTATCGTTTTAGTTTTTAAACTTTCTTTCTCAAAAATCCAAAAATATCTTTTATACACTTTTCATTCAATTAGTCAATTTAGTTAAGTTTTACCAACGATCCAAAACCCCCTTTTTTTCAAATTTAGTTGCATTTCTTGACAATTAGGCTAGCTTAGATCATTTGCGCTAGGTTCCAATTAAGTGAGACGGCCTCAGGTTACACTCTATATTGCAATCCTTAGAATTAAATTTTTGATTATGTATCCAAGGGAATAACCTAAAGACTAACGCGGGATCAAAATGCCGCTATTGTCGGGGAACCAAGCAATTGATTTTGTTTACGTTAGCCATTGTCATTTTTGTCTATCTTTGATAATAGGAACCTTTTCTTTTGCATTTCATTTTGGATAGTTTTAATTTCATACTTGTCAATAGTATAGGTTTTTAATTTCTCTTTACATAGCATAAATTTTGAAAACACAAACAAAGCACACTTTCATAGTTGGAATTTTTCATACTTAGCATTTTTCCATACATATACATCTTCATACATACTCTTACACACCATACACTCACATCCTTCTCATCTCACCTTTTAATTGATTTTGTGTGCTTGTTAGTCAATTTTGTTACAATTTCTTTTACTTAAATTGATTCTATGCATGCTCCAAAGAAATAGACTTGTTCCTTTCCAAACTGAAATTGAGAGATGCTTAAGGAAACTTAGGAAAGAGAGGAAAGAACAACAGAGAAGTAAGGTAGTTGAGGAAGAAGAGTCAAGTCAGCCAACTAGTGGAAGTGAGTCGAGAGAAAGAGTTATTGTAACATCTTGTCCCCATATTAAGGGTTAGGACCCGAAATTTCAATATATTGGAGCTCAAAGAGTGACGAAGGAAACGCATTTTCTTGCTCATGCATCATATTAACATATATGCACAAAATATTGAATGTTTTTGCGTAAAAAGTGGTACATACATTCATTGACAACTTCTGGGTATAATTGATGTTAAATGTGATTTTATTGAAAATGAGGAGTAGAAGGAGTAGAAAGAGTAATCTTCGTATGAGTTGTGATAAGGAAAGATTTAGAAACCAGATTGACAGTGATCTAGAAAATGTTGACTGAGTATGCTTCAGTCTTTTAGCCATTTCTCTACTCATCCAAACAAAATGATTCTTGATTTAGATTAAAATAGAGATATATGGCTACATTTCGTATGCAGACATTGAATTTCAATTCTATCTCTAAGAATCTCAAAAGTTGTCATGAAGTTAAGAATTGGGTGCAATATGTTGGTGCATGAATGAAAAATTTGTCTTCTAAATTTAGGGGCAACTTTGGGATTGATATAAATAGATTTAAGCAACATTTCCTTCTAGAAAGTTTTAGATCTTTCGTTTATCTTTCCAACGGTATATTGTATGAAAATTTTGGACATCAGAGCTGAAAGGTATACCCTTTTTATTGTTCTGTCTCAGTTTTGCTTCCGTCTCAATATGACGTTAGCATTCGTCTCATGACGTCATCATCGTCTTAGTTTGACTTTTTACGTCTCAGTTTGACCATATCATTTTGCTTCCATCTCAGTATGACGTCAGCATTCATCTCATGACATCATCATCATCTTAGTTTGACTTTTTGAGTCTTAGTTTGACCGTCTCATTTTGCTTCGTCTTAGTATGACGTCAGCATTCGTCCCATGACGTCAGCATCGTCTCACTTTGGCCAGAACATATTCTAGCCCAAATTTGATCCTTTAGATGACAGAATTGGTCTTTAAGGTCTTTATGAGAGTCATAGATCTTGAAGTCCTCTTTCTATTCATATAAAGAACACCTGAATTCGAGTTTTGTACCGAAAGTTATACCCATTTTTCCTATTCATCTAAGTATGACGTCAACAATTTGTCGCATGACGTCAGCATCGTCTCATTTTGGCCAAAACATCTTCTAGTCCAAATTTGACCTTCTAGATGATAGAATTGGTCTTTAAGGTCTTCACAAGAGTTGTAGCTCTTGAAATCTTCTTTCCAACCAGCTAAAGAATACCTTAATCTGATATTTGTAGGGAAAATTATGGAAATTTTCCCAACCTTGTATTGTCTGATGATGTCACTTCCGTCTCAAAATGACATCCTACTTTCTGTTCTAGTTTTTACCTCTCAGATGAAAGAATTTGTCTTTGTAGTTTTCATGAGAGTTGTAGCTCTTGAAGTCTTATTTCGAAACATCTGAAGAACACCTCAATCAGAAATTTCTACAGAAATTTATAGCTATTTCCCCAAAACAGGTTCAGTATGATTGAGTTCATAAACATGGTTGCTTCTTTTGGCCATAACTTCTTCTCTAGACACCCGATTGACTTGATTCTTGAACCATTGGATTCGTAAGACTTTTCTCTACACCACCACAAAAAATTGAAGCTATCTGAAATGAAGTAAGAAAGATTGAGTGGAAAAGGTGGGACAAATACAGTGAATGTGTTCTTAAATAATATGAACAGGTGTTATTCTATTGAACATACTTCAGTATTTTGATGATTTCGAGATCAGTAGAACTTCAAGTGAGATTATTTCTAATTCGTGGTAAACTAGAGACATAGTGCTGCAAAGTATCTGAAGGAAGTGAATTGTGATTTAGTTCCTAAGAATTTCAAGTTTTAGATGGAAGTTGTGCATAGTATACTATTTTGGACAAGAGCAGTCCAAAAATGTTTGAAGTATATCTCTCGAAACATTGAATCAAATTGAATGATTTTAGAGGCATTAGAAACTTAAGACAATGGAGGATATTTTTTTGGATGAAAGTGTTAAGTAAGAATGGTCAAGGATATTGTTTGCAAGACACTTAAGGTTAAAAGAACTATCCTATAAGGAAGGATAAAATAGACTTTTTGGACTCATTAATGGCATAATTGGAAGAAGAAGTGTTGTCTTGCTTATAAATGAAGAAGAAAAACGTGAATGAGAAGTTTCGGGAGAAGCAAAATGTGTGGATGAGAAAAAAGATAAGAGAGAGAAACATGAAAAAGAAAAGAAGAATGAAAGAGAGAAAGAAGAGAAAACAAGCTAGGGTTTCATTTTTCTAAGCTTTCTAGAGAGATTTTGAAGCTGTTCAAGAAAGGAAACAAGTAGAGGAAGACAAGAGCTTTCTTTTGAGCTAAGGATCCCTTCATTTGGTGAAGAATGAAGGTAAGATCATTTTGAA
>JANZLH020000108.1:238404-252242 GCA_026770325.2 Erythroxylum fimbriatum
ACAAGCGGGCAGCCGGGAGAAGGCTTAGGTCGTCAACGTGCACGTGACTCGAAACGGTTCCACTCTCGCCCACACAAGCACATAATCCAAATTCAAATGTTCATATATCGAAATGCCATGATTGCAACTCAATGGCATACAATCATATCGAAATGTCAAGCATTCACAATGCATGACATGAAATAATAACAATTTCATTGATTCCATCAATTTGATGACATCATGTCAACATAGCAACCATTTTAAGCAAATCATTTCACACATAGCATACACACAAACATTTTGCCCAAAACACCTTAATTCCATGGTTCAATCATCCATTCATATACAAAACGCCATAATACAATTTAATGGCATGAAAATCATATCGCAATATCTAACATTCATTCACACATAACATGGCATAATCACATTCTTAGTGTTTACTCATCATGCTAGACATCATATCAACATAACCATTGTTCAACAATTCACATACAATTCACACATTTCACACATCATGCATTTTGCTCTTTGCACAAAAACTATAAATAGTTTACCCACCTTAACACTTGGAAATTCCAAAGATTCATGGTCTCCTCCATCTTGCTCTTGGATACCCTTGGATTACCTTGAAACACAAACAATACTCTTATCATCTCTCCTTAATTTCGAAATTCCCTTTTTATTTTCAAAACCCTAAGACCCTTATCAACTTTAATCCAACCCATCCATGGTTCCAATAGGTTAGAAAACTTCAAATCTAACTTAGAAACCCAAAAGCCCTATGGTTTCCACCATTGTCTTCTTCCTTCTAGCTTTCTCTCTCTAGAATCTTCCAAAACCAAACCCTAACCCATAAACCTCACTAAAGCATGAAGAAGATGGAGTATTTACCTTAGAAAGCTTGCTTCTTTCTCCTTCTCCACGAAATTTCCTCCTCTTGCCCTAGCTTTGTCGATTTTTCTTCTCTTTCTCACTCTCCCTCACGTTTTCTCTTCTTCTTTTCTTCCTCTCCTTGGCTGCTCACGACTCCTCCTCACTTCCTCTCTAATTTTCCCTTCTTATTCCTCCTTTGATTTCCCTTTATGCCCTTCATTAACCATGACTTGCCCATTTTGCCCTTAGTTGTCTTCTAAGGCTTTAACCAACACTTAAGCCAACTTAATCTCTCTTAATTCTAATTAATTGAGGGAATTTGTTAACCTTCTAGACAATTGTTCTTCATTGTCTTAATTTCATAATTGACACAAAAAAAATCATTTAATTTGGGTTGGAAATTCGAAAATTATGACCCAAACATGTCCAAACCATCCTTAAATTGAAACAACATTTCATGCTCAATTTCCATCCAAAAATTGAAACTCTTAGAGACTAAATTAGAACTTAAGTCCAACAGATAATTTGTAGCTCTATTTCTCTAGTTTAAATTCAAATCAAGAATTGTCTCATTTCGATAACTAGAGAAAGAGTTATGGCCAAAACACCGAAGTATGTTCAATGTAACCTTTTCCAACTTTTAACCTCTAACACTTCATATACAATAGTTCTAACTTCCAATGACAAGTTGGGGTCCAACACTTATGGTTGGGTCGGCTGGCCCGGCCTTAACCGGCCCAGCTCCGGGCCTGGATATCGACTGCTGGGCCCCGTTCCCGAAGCCCGACCTCAGGGTCGAACCACAGTCCCGAGACCCAACGATCCGAACCGGAAGCGAAAACGCGAGCGGGATCTTAGAGGGTTATCTCAACAAACCCTAAACCAACTAGACAACGAAAAACAGCTTCAAAAACAACAAAATAACAGACCCAAATTTTGGCCAGGGGATGTCCGTTAAACGGACACTGTAGCTCAATAGTAAGAGGCGAGCATGTGGAAGCTATAAAACCTTGAGGTCTTGTGTTCGAATCCTGGAGAGGGATTCCCAGAACAAAGAGGACAATACCCAATTATGGGGATTGCAGGGGGTTATAGCTGGGCCTGTTTCCCCTGGATCCTGGCTTGCGGGGGCTTATGGCTGGGCCTGTTTCCCCCGAACCCAACATTGAAGACTTAAGGTCAATTAAGGTTATAACCCACTTAAAGTTTACCTATTGTATTTGATCTAAGTGGAGTAATCAAGATGTTTGTGAATTTATTTCTCACTAACCATATTTACGTCAAAGTAATCCTTGTATGATTAATTGATGTTACGTTAAAATATAAAGGAAATTTCACATTATTATCCTATAAGAAGATGATGAGCCAATGAATGTATATAAGACTCTTATTAGTCCTACTAAAGAAAAATGGATGCAAGCAATGAAAGAATAAATGAATTTTTTGAGGTTGAATCAATTATAGGCACAATATTGGGAACAAATGGGTTCTCAAAATAAAATGAATTGTTAATGGAAGTATCAAAAAATGCAGGGCACACCTTGTGGAAAAAGGATATACACAACAGGAAGGAAATGATAAATGATGAGACATTTTCACTTTTTGTGAGGTTTTCTTCAATTTGTTTAATCTTGGCTATAGTAGCCAGTTTAAATCTTAAATTACATAAAATGGAAATCAAGGCTATTTTTCTAAATAGAGAATTAGAAGAATAAATCAATATAGAACCTATAGATTTCATTAAGATAGGCCAAGAACATAAAGCATTTTGGTATTAAAATCAACTTAAGGTGTGAAAAAGTCCTCAAAGTAGTGATACATTCATTATCATAATGTAATCATTTCATATAATTTTCATATTCTTAATGAAGACCACTAAGTATATACTAAAAAATCCAAAAACAAATTTGTGATTTTATCTTTATATGTGGATTACATTTTGATTACTTATAATGACTATGAATTTGTTAAGCAAATCAAAGATTAATTATCATCTGAATTTGAGATGAAAGATATGAGCAAAGCTGCACATGTTCTTAGAGTTAAGATTTCAAGAGATCTTCAAAGAGATTATTGTCACTTTCTTAAGCAACTTATATTCAAAAGATTTTAGAACAATTTTATATGTAAGATTTCAAACCAATTGATAATCCTAATACTAAAGGTGAAGGTCTCATCAAGCATTTGTGCCCATCTACACCACAACAAAGGGAAAAAATGAAGAATGTTTCCTATTCCAATTTAATTGGAAGTCTTATGTATATTATGATATGTACAAGGCCAAATATTTGTTATGTTGTTAGAATGGTGAGATGAATAAAAGTACTGAGAACTGGCTGAGGACAAGAATACTTTTCCAATAAGTTTAAGTTGTTATGTGATGACAAAGGAATAGCAAGACAATTAACTATTCGTCATACCCCACATCAAAATGGAATTATAGAAAAATGTAGTAGAAAACTACTAGAAATAGTTAGGTCCATTATGGTACAAGCAAACTTATCAATCAGCTATTACGGTGATGCATTGCTTAAAGTCACTTATGTACTTAATCTAATGCCCATAAAATCAATTACAAACACTCTGTATGGGCTATAAATAGAAAGAAAACCTAACATGGAACATATAAGATCATGGGGATGCGCTGCTTACACTCATAATCTCTCTCATAAATATAGGAAACTAGGCACAAGAAGGAAGAAAAGTATCTTTATTAAATACTATAAACACTCAAAGGGATACATGCTCATAAGTGAATGAGGTAATGAAGATATAATTGAATTTGAATCATAAGATGTGACATTTTTAGAAAATGACTAAAGCAGGGTGAAATAGGAAAAGACCTATTTCTATATAAGACTCTTGATCAAAATTATTCCATTATGGGGAATTATGAAGAGGAATTTTATCTAAGTAGGAATAAACTAAAGCTTGAAAAATTAACTCAAGGTTAATTAAGATTACAACCCACTAATATCTTACCTACTGTATTTAATCTAAGTGGGAGTAATCAAGACGTTCATGAACTTATTTATCATTAACCATATTTACGTCGAAGTAAATGTGGTATAATTCACCGGCGTTATTTCAAATAGAAGGTAAAAATCATCTTATTATCCCATAAGAAGACAATGCGCCAGGGAATATACATGAGACTCTTACTAATCCTGCTAAAGAAGAATATATGCAAGCATGAAAGAAGAAATGACTTTTTAAAGCTCAAATTAAGTATAGGCATAAAGCTATTAAGAATAAATGGGTTCTTAAAATAAAACGAAATGATGATGGCAGTATTTAAAGATATAAGTCACACCTTATGGTAAAGGATGTACACAACAAGAGAAAATTAATTATGATGAGACATTTTCAGTTGTTGTGAGGTTTGCTTCAATTTGTCTAATCTTGGCTATAATAGCCAGTTTGGATCTTCAATTACATCAAATGATTCTAAAAACTACGTTTCTAAATGGAGAATTAGAAGAAGGAAGCAATGTGGAACAATTTATAGATTTCATTGAGAGAGTCCAAGAATATAAAGCATGTTAGTTGTTAAAATGGACTTATGGTCTAAAACAATCCTTAAGGAAGTGGTCCATTTGTTTCTATAATGTAATCATTTCATATCATTACCATATGCTTTATGAAAAACATTATGTATATATTAAGAAATCTAAAGATAAAATTTTGAGTTTGGATCTTTATATGTGAATTACATTTTGATTGCTTGTGATAACTATGAGTTTGTCAAGCAAGTCAAAGATTGGTTGTCATATGAATTTGAGATGAAAGATATAGGTGAAGCTGTATATATTCTTGTAGTTAAGATTACAAAAGATGTTTAAAGAGATTATTTTCACTTTCTTAAGTAACTTATATTTAAAATATTTTAGAACGATTTTGCATGTAGGATTAAAACTAATTAATAATCCTATTACTAAATGAAAAAGGTCTCAACAAGAAGTTATGCCCATCTACACCAAAATAAAAGGAAAAAATGAAGAAAATTCCATATTCTAGTGTAATTGGAATTCTCATATATGTTAAGATGTATACAAGGCCAAATATTTGTTAGGTTCTTGGAATGATGAGCATATGTCAGTCAAATCCAAGATAAGCACATTAAAACGTAGTAAAGAAAATATTGACGTATCTAAAAGGTATCGTTGATTATGCATTATGTCATCAAGGCAATAACCTACGTATACAAAGGTATGCAAATATAGATTGGGGAGGAGATATAGATGAGAGAAATCTATCTCTGAATTTGTTTTCTTGCTCAACAATCTTGCTATTCATAGAAAAATAAGAAACGATCATAAGTTGCCTTACTAATAACAGAAACTGAATTTATAGCATTTTTAGCAATAGTACAAAAGGTCATACAACTTAGATGATTCTTGGTTAGTTTAAGAGTCATTCAAAGTGAGTATGATCCAGTAACAATCAACTATGACAGACAAACACCAATTGCTTATACTAAAGACCATAAATTTCATTGTAAAACTAAACATATAGGTTACAAGTACAATTATGTGAAAGATATAGTTGCACAAAGGGAAGTGAGCAAAAAGTATATCTACACGAGATATGGTGACAGACCCATATTTCTTGAGATACATGCATTGTGCATGTGAAGTCACTAAGATTACGTAGATATTAAAATGTAATTGATTAATATTTTTCTATGTATGTTCATTCAATGTATTGTCATATTCAAATACAAATATAAGTTGACATTATTTATTAAGTAATAAGCATTGTATAGTATTTGGTTACGAAATATGTTTGCGTTATATGACATATTTTATGTATGAATCAAAGAGTATGCAAACAGATGAAAGATTGGCCCTCTCACAGGAGTGACCGCCTCTGGTATTTGTAAAAACTAAAGATGAGCTAGATTTTAAATTTATTATCAAAATGATAATTAAGAACAAGAGTAAGAAACTTAAACCACGAATGCTAACTAATATGATAAGTCACAGGAAAATTTATTTGGAGTGATCATATTTGTCTTAAGTTATCAAATGAGAATTCAAAAAAAGATAAATTTAGGAGGATGAGAAGAAGATGATTACTAGACTAAATAAAAAATCCTTGAAGTCAACGTAGAAAAATGTATTGAGGAACTTGTTTTAAAAATTCTGGAAACACACGAGCTGCTGGCTAAAGGTTCAAATGGTGTGAAAAAGAGCATCTTTAAACAGAAGCCTACACAAGATGTTTCTATTAATGGCTGGTACTCATGGTGATTCTTCTCTTGTGTGTCAAATGCTTGTCGCACTAGCTTGTAACAAGATAGAAGGAATGGTTAAAAACTGAAAAATCTGAAGGATGTAATGGTTTCGCAAACTTTCATATTTTTTCCCAGTCATTTCTAGCACAAACAAAAATTAGAAAGATAAAAATCGACAATGAAATTTGTTAACGCAGTTCGGCACACCTTGCTTATGTCTGTGGGGCCCTCACCTAGCTTAATACTTCCACTAATGATAATAGTTTTTATACAAGACTTTACTGAACTGACATCACTCAACCTTTGACAATATCCCTCGTCCTCACTACCTGTGAAAGTATTTCACACCCGATAACACAACCGACTCGTGTTAACCTCAACAGAGAATTTTACTCAACAAATTTTTAATAAAAGAACAGTAAACGAATAACTCAAGTGATTAAATAACTAATAACAACACAGAATACACTTGAGATACAAAAGAAGAATAACTTCCCAATAGGTTCAGCTCCACTGAAATAGATCTGAAAGTTGTCGATACACATTATGAACTGATTCAAACAAACTCCAGCACCAATTCACAGCTGCAGTAGTAGAACATCACACTTGACAGATCAAGCAAACAAGCCTCTGCATAAGATATACGTTGTCCACAAAATAACTCAGCTGCAAGTCACCCACAACCAATCAATTAATAAGAGTCACAGCATCAAGATGGAATTCTCATCAACATAGAACTAGCACATCAATCCTTTCATCCACTTGACAATCACATAGTTGTAAACTCTCAGCCAGAATCACCAAAAAATCGTGTCGCCAAAAACAAAACAGAAAACCACAAAAGTCACGCACGTGTAAATATCATAATTACTCACTATACCCTTCAGCCAACATTAACGTAATCTTCACACATCTCTACTCAAGATAGAATTATATCACACTTAAAACCATTATCCAAAAATCCAAGTCAAACAAGAAGTAATTTAGTCACACCGCAAGCCATAGTCAAGTTGTCATTGCCCAATTAAATCCAATATAAGTTCTACTTCATCTTAATTTGGATTTAAAGATACATTATCTTATAGGTCCAATTATCAAAAATGCCCAAAACTAAATGATGAAATATATTACATATATCTTAACAATCTCCCCTTCTTTGTCATTTTTTGTCACAATTATGAAACTCCCCCTAAATAACATAATTGGACATATAAATATTCAAGTCACAATACTCCACCTCAATCCAAGGTCCAAGCATAGACAAAAACAACCAAAATTCACAAACATCTTAAAATATCCAAATACAAACCCAAGTCTTCTCCCCCTTTGGGACAAATGATGCCAAAAAGAAAAGTTAAGAGGCATCAGAGAATCAAAGAACCTGCTGTTTCAGTTGACGAAGAGCATCAAGTCCCACTTGAAAAATGCCTTCATTCTGTCCAATTTTAGTGAACAAAGTTGCATAAGGATTGACAGAGGAAGTCCCTGAGGCATTCGAAGGACCAGGAGAGGTGTAGGGGAAATCCTCGACTCGTGGTTGCTTGAAAATTCCTGGCGAGATGTTCATCAAAGTGACTAGTTCAAGTATACTCGCCTCCAACCAAGGGATGTCATTGGCATATAAAAATTGAGAAATCAAACATGAAAAATATAGCAAGGAATGTAACTTACCCCAATAACTAGCATAGCTTCAACTATGAATCGCCCCAAATTGAAATGCACCTCAGTGCCAATGGCATAGACCAGTTTAGCCTGCGCTAGATAAACTGAAACAACACGCATACTTGGCGTTCAGTTAGCTAAAACTAACTTATAAATCACAAAATACTTTTGTGTCAGCATAGAGGAATGTAGCACCGAACTAGATGACCAAGTAGTTAATTTGCCTCCAGTTAACACAACAACTATCAAATCATTCGAAACAGTCCAATCATCATCAAAAATTTGGTCTCCAATCAAATTATCAAACCTCATAAAAATATTTAGTCTATTAACATCAAATTGTACCAGCCGCCCTCATACATACACCAATTTATAGCTTAGTGCAGTATCAGTCAATAAATCACCATTCAAATTATAATAAAATTCTTTTACCAGCTTAGAATCATAACATTCTAGTAGCAACACAGCTTGCAATAACATCCTCTCAGATAACAAAACATCTAGTCGATATTGTTGAAATTCATCTAAATTAATTAGGTGGTCAAGAACTAACCCAATATCGCTGAGAGTATTCCATTTACGTTCAGCTTTGAAAGAGTAAAATTTGAACAATATCGTATTGTCCACTGTCAAGCGATCAGAAAGAATTTGCCAAGGTGGGTGGACTGTTTTTCGAGCTAGTTGTTTCTCCATTTCTGAGTAACCATAGGAGGAGCAATCTACAGAGCAGCTGCAGTGGGAACCTCCTCATAGTCAGATGAAGAGTCTTCAACCATGGAAAGCAACACCCGCATAGCGCCATCACATTCTGGTGGTCTACCCGAACCAAGGTGGTGTCAGGAACTTCAGTAGGGGCAACTGAAGACGACCTAGCCTCGGTTAATTTCCTCTTAGGTATCGGGTTCAACAGGAGGGATTTGAACGACGAGTGGGTGCCACCAGTGGTTTCTCCACAACTAAAGAGGAAGATTTCTCCTTCTTCTTGCCCATTTGGATGTCTAATAGCAAAAACCTAAGCAAATAGAAAGAGTGTCGCTAACGTAGAGGGAGAAGGCTGTACCTAAGAGAGATTCCTAAGAGATAGAGAATGCCCACACTGATCAGAGTGATAGAGAGTTTGAAGGAGAGATGAAGAGCAGCATATATGGAGGCAGTAGAATATAAACATAAAAGAAGCTAGGGATTTTAATCCCTATTGAATTAACGCTTCGTTTTTTTAAAGTACATCAATAATTTAAGGCACAAAGTCCCAAAGCCCTCGAAGAAGTTCAAACCTAACTGCGTTAAGAGGTTTTGTAAAAATGTCCGTCAGTTGCTTTTGCGTAGACACATATGACAAGGTGGCTATTTTGTTCTCCACAAGCTCTTAGATAAAGTGATGCTTCAAATCAATGTGTTTCGTTCGCGAATGTTGAACTGGATTCTTCAAGATGTTTATAGCACTTTTGTTATCACAAAGGAATGTCAATATATCCTGATCAATTCCATAATCTTCCAATATCTATTTCATCCAAAGAAGTTGCAAACAACAACTACCTGCAACAATATATTCTGCTTCTGCGGTTGACAGTGAAATTGAATTTTTCTTTTTACTGTACTAAGAAATAAGATTATTACCCATGAAGAAACAACTTCTTGAAATGCTTTTTCGATCATCTAAATTTTCAACCCAATGCGCATCGTTATACCCAGCTAAATAAAACATAGAGTCATATGTATACCAAATTCTAAATTCAAAAGTATCGCTTACATACCTAATGATCCTCTTTACTATTGTTAAGTGTGTATCTTTTAGATTGGCTTGATAGCAAGCACATACTCCGACACTATAACATATATCTGGTCTACTTGTAGTTAAATACAATAGGCTCCCAATAATGCTCTGATAGAGGCTAATGTCGACACTTTTGCCATTCTCATCTTTATTTAACTTCGTAGAGAGACTCATAGGTGTTCTCGCATGTCTAACATTCTCAAGTCCAAACTTCTTTATTAAGTTCTTTACATAGTTGGTTTACGATACAAAAATGTCATCCTAAACTTGTTTAATTTGTAAACCCAAAAAGAAGTTCAACTTGTTGACCATACTCATCTCAAATTCAAGCGTCATTAATTCAACAAAGTCGTCTACCATTTTAGGATGAGTGGGACCAAACACAATATCGTCAACATAAATTTGAGCAATCATCAAATTAGATCTGAATTTTTTTATAAATAAAGTTTTTTCAACACTACCTCATTCGTAGCCTTGCTTGATGAGATATTGTGTGATTCTTTCATACCAAGCCTTTGGCGCTTATTTGAGACCGTAAAAAGCCTTCTTCAGCTTAAAATTTGATCTGCATGAGCTAAATCAATAAATCCTTTCGGCTGCTCAACATATACCTCTTCCTATTCAAAAACGCACTCTTCACATCCATCTGATAGAGCTTAAAGCCTTTCACACATGCTGTACCTAACATTAATCTAATAGACTCAAGTCATGCTACTGGTGCAAAGGTTTTGTTGAAGTCTATTCCTTCAATCTAAGAATATCCTTGAGCCACTAACCTTGCTTTATTTCTAGTTATGTCGCTCTTTTCATTTGTTTTATTACGAAACACCCATTTTGTTCCAATCACATTCACATCCGATGGTCTTAGCACCAATTTTCATACAACATTTCGTGCAAATTAAGTCAATTCTTCTTGCATAGTCATTTTCCAGAACTCATCTTGTAAGGCTTCTTTAACAGTTTTAGGCTCGACTGAAGAGATGTAGCACAAATATCCTGCAGTTCTCAGTAACTGACTCTTTTTCTTTCTCTTATTTTTCTTCTTTCTCCAATAATGTTTTCTATTGGATGACTTCTTTTGATTTGTGAGGGAGGATCCCAGTTCAGATCAGCTTCTCTTGAGTTTTGAGTATTTAAAGGAACCATTTCCGCATTAAGTGTCTTGGAGGATTCATCATTCAAAGTAATTGAAAATTCTTCAGTTTGCGTAGTTACTTCACCAACAGCAACTAACTACAGATTTGGGCAATTTTTGGTTCTTGTATCATTGCTTGTTTGAGTTGGTTTGCGAGGCAGGTTTTGCATGTTCTCTTCTGCCCCTATGGCATTCATTTGAGACACATCATCTATCACCACGTTTATGGACTCTAACACTTTCTTAGTTCTTTGATTAAACACTCGATATGATTTACTATGAGTTGAATAATCAATGAAGATCCCTTCATCACACTTGCTCTCAAATTTTTCGAGTTATTCCCGATCTCTAAGAATGTAGCATTTATTGCAAAAAAACGTGAAAGTAACTCACATCTAGTTTCTTTCCCTTCCAAAGTTCATAAGATCTTTTGTTCAAGATACTTCTGAGATAAACTCTGTTACATATATAGCATGTTATGTTGATTGCTTTGGCCCAAAATCGCATTGGCATCTTTCTTCTGTTTAACATAGATCTGGCCATTTTTTGAAGGGTTCGATTCTCCCTCTTGACAACTTCATTTTACTGTAGAGTTTTAGGTTATGAAAATTCTTTTATGATGTCATACTCATCACAAAAATCATTGAAGCTTGCATTCTCAAATTCTCTTCCGTGATCTAATCGAATTCTCAACACTGCCATAATTTTCAGATTCATAACCTACACACATAGGCTTTTAAAAGCCTTGAAAGCATCTAATTTTTCTTTCAAAAATGATTTCCAAGTGTATCTAAAATAACCATCAACACAAGTTAAAAAATATCTTATCCTACCAATGATATCATGTTGCGGTAGACCAACCAAATCTATGTGAATTAATTCAAATATACATAAGAAAGTAATGTTTCTAACCTTTTGATATGGCAGTCTCATCTGCTTACCGATTTGACCTGTTCTACAAAACGGTTTGTCTTCTTTATTCATTGAGGGTAAACCTTTCACAGCTTCCAATTTCTTTAATTTGCTAATGAGTTCATAGTTGACGTGTCCAAGCTTTTGAAGCCATATATATTATTGTCATATAAGCCTGATTTATAAGTAGTCGTGACCTGCAACTTATACCAATTGCCTGTTGATTAGTTGTCGCTCATAATACATTCTCCTCATTTGGTTAACACCCTGCATTCATTACTTATAAATTTAACCAAAAAACCATCATCACAAAGTTGGCTTATACTCACCAAATTGGCTTTTAATCCATCGACCTGATCACATTTTTTAGATGTGGCAGTCCATCCATGCATAACGTCCCTCTACCAATTACCAAAGCCTTCTTTTCATATCCAAATGTCACATATCTATTCATACAACTTTGATAATTAGATAAGTAACTCTTTTCTCCTGTCATATGACATGAACATCCACTGTCAAAATACCAACCATTATACGAAGTCGCCTTCATTGATTTAAGAATTACGAGAGCTTGCAATTAACTCTTTTTAACCCAAGTGTGCTTCGAAATTATGGACTACTACTGGAATTTTGTGAGGAATGTATGGTATTTCAGTTTTAGGTCTTTTGGAACAACATTTGTAGTAACTTGTAGCATCTCAACCTTATGTGTAACACCCCAAGTTAGGGGTTAGAAAATTGGGGAATTTCAATGCACTTCATGCTTTGCATAATTGAGTTTTCACTCATATGTACATATGCAATTTTGGACTCATACAAATTATTGTGCATGCATTCATTACATGTTCCGAGTAAAATGGATTTATAAAAAGTGAATAAATTGTGGAAATTTTATTTGGAGATTATTTGTATTATTTTGGATTTTTTTGCGAATTTTAGAAAATATTGAAAGTTGGACCAATCCTAATGTGACATGTGGACTAATTAAAGATTGACATGTAGCATCATTCATTGTGTGACAAATAGCTTGACATGTGGGAGACATGTGGTAGCTTGCATGAAGGACAAATGGCTCACATGCATAAAGCCATGTATCAAATTGACAGTAACTCACGTAATCATGTGTTTTGGTAAGGCACGTTATTGTAACTCTCTGTTCTTCTTCGAATGGCTTAGTCCTTCACCGAGAGCATAGCTCACCAAACTCTTTTCATGTTGTAACATCGAAATTATGGTTGTGATTATGTGCAATTGAGACATTGTCATTATCCAAAGACTTTGCTAAATCAAGTAAGTAACTCCGATGATGTGTTACAGTATCAAATATATATATATATATACATGCATGTGAAGTTTACACAGTGTAATCTCGGTGATTGCTTAGACTGGATGATTTAGATGAGGAACTGAATTTGTTAAGTGTATCTGGAATGAAATCTGAGTTTACTGAGTATTGTGAAGTTGCGAGCTGCTGAAAAGATAAAAACACAGTAGAGAGAGAAAGGATGAACATAGTAGTGAGAGGGTTGAAAATGGTGTCATTCATGCATGCATCGGTTTTTAGTGTCTGACTATAAGCTTGATTTTTGAGTTGTGTTTTGAATGAGTTCGGATGTTATAAAAGTGAAATAAAATGGTAAATGTAAGTATTCAAGTGTGTGATGAAGGATTGAACAATGGAAAAAGTTGAAAGGGATGTTCGAAGGAAGAAGAAGAAGATCGCAAAGCACGATCGCGACTCTGCTGCTTAAGGATCGCATGTCGTGACCGTGCAAAAGTAAGATCGCGACTTTGGACAAAAGTTGAAACTTGCGATCGTGCAACTTTCACTTGATTTTCCTAAAGAGACATGCTTTGGTATTTTTGTCATAACTTCTTCATCCGATATCCAAATGACCTAATTCTTGAACCAATAGCTTCATAAGACATTGATTGTTAAGTCATCAATTTGTACTTATTTTATACTTAATTATCTTTAATGCGTTGAAATTATTATCCGAAATTAATGGAATTATCTTATAATTGTTTATAGATGATTTTCAACACCTTAGAGAAGAAATTGAATCAAAAAGATGCAAAAGAATGGAGAAAATCCGAAATTCCAAATTTGATAGCAATTCAGTGACTAAGCGTGGGCATGCCTAAGGATGGAATAAATCTGCAGATCAATTGTCAAGATTCAAATTCGAGATTTTCACAATCTTTAAAGATTATATTGCCATCTTTCAAGGGGATTGACCACCTGAAATTGGGGGATACAT
>JANZLH020000108.1:252342-263839 GCA_026770325.2 Erythroxylum fimbriatum
CCCGGGTCAAAAGGGTTTGTCCCGGTTAGGTTGTCCGACCTCTGCGTGGATACCGTTAGAGACGGTCTACGTTGGTCATTATGGTTTGACCGTTTATACATACACATGGATCCTGGCTTTCGGGAACGTCCCGGAACAAAAAAATTTTATTTTCTGCACTGTGTCCATGTGATGGACACACCGGGATTTTCCTACAGTGTAAGTCTTTCGTACCAAGCCCTTGGCGCTTGTTTGAGATCGTAAAGAGCCTTCTTCAACTTAAAAACATAATCGGTATGGGCTGAATCAATAAATCTTTTCGTTTGCTCAACATATACCTCTTCCTGTATAAACCCATTTAAAAACACACTCTTCTCGTCCATTTGATAAAGCTTGAAGCCTTTCACACATGTTATACCCGACAATAGTCTAATAGATTCAAGTCGTGCTATTGGTGCAAAAGTTTTGTCGAAGTCTATTCCTTCAATTTAATAATATCCTTGAGCCACTAACTTTGCTTTATTTCTAGTTATGTTGCCTGTTTCATCTATTTTATTGTGAAATACCCATTTTATTCCAATCACATTCACATCCGATGGTCTTGGCACCAATTCCCATACATCATTTCATGCAAATTGAGTCAATTCTTCTTATATAGATGCTGTCCAAAATTCATCTTGTAAGGCTTCTTTAACATTTTCAGGCTCAAGTAAAGAGGTGTAGCACAAATATCCTGTGAGTTCTTAATAATTGACTCTTTTTGTTTCTCTTGTTTTCTTCTTTCGCTGACATCTCTAATAACATTTTCTGTTAGATGAATTCTTCTTATTCATAAGGGAGGATCCTGGTTTAGATCAGTTTCTCTAGAGTTTTGAGTATTTAAAGAAACTATTTCCGCATCAAGTGTCTTGGAGGATTCATCATTCAAAGTAACCAACAATTCTTCAGTTTGCACCGTTACTTCATCAACAGCAACTAACTGCAGATCAGGGCAATTTTTGCTTCTTGTATCATTGCTTGTTTGAGCTGGTTCGCAAGGCCAATTTTGCATGTTCTCTTCTGCCCCTGTAGCATTCAATAAGACATATCATCTATCTCCACATTTATGGATTCTAGCTAATACTGTCTTGGTTCTTTGATTACACACTCGATATGCTTTACTGTGAGTTGAATAACCAATGAAGGTCACTTCATCATTCTTGCTCTCGAATTTTCCAAGATGTTCTTGATCTCTAAAAATTTAGCATTTACTACCAAAAACATAAAAGTAACTCACATCTGATTTCTTTCCGTTCTAGAGTTCATAAGATGTCTTGTTCAAGATACTTCTAAGATAAACTCCGTTATATATGTAGCATGCTATGTTGACTGCTTTGGCCCAAAATCACATAGACATCTTTCTTCCATTCAACATAGATCTAGCCATTTCTTGAAGGGATCTATTTTCCTCTCGGCAACTCCATTTTGCTGTGGAGTTTTAGGTGCTGAAAATTCTTGTATGATGTTATACTCATCACAAAAATCATTGAAGCTTGCATTCTCAAATTCCCTTTCGTGATCTGATCGAATTCTCAACACTGCTATATTTTTCATATTCATAACCTACACACATAGGCTTCTAAAAGCCTTAAAAGCATTTGATTTTTCTTTAAAAAATGATACCTAAGTGTATCTAGAATAATCATCAACACAAGTTAAAAAGTATCTCATCCCACCAATGTTATCATGTTATGTTGGACCAACCAAATCCATGTTAATTAATTCAAGTATATGTGAGGAAGTAATGTATCTAACCTTTTTATGTGGCACTCTCATCTGCTCCTATTTGACATGCACTACATAACGATTTGTCTTCTTTGTTCTTTGAGGGTAAATCTTTCACAGCTTCCAATTTCTTCAACTTGTTAATAAGCTTATAGTTGACGTGTCCAAGCTTTTCATACCATATTATTGTCGTATGAGGCTGATTTGCAAGTAATAGTGACCTGTAACATATAGCAACTGTCTGCTGATCATTTACTGCTCACAATGCATTCTCCTTGCTCTGTTAGCACTCTGAATTCATCACTTATAAATTTAACCAATAAACCATCATCACAAAGTTGGCTTATACTTACTAAATTGGCTTTTAATCATCAATATGAAGCACATTTTTTAGATGTGGCAGTCCATCCATGCTTAACATCCCTCTACCAATTACCGAAGCCTTCTTTCCATCTTCAAATGTCACATATCCATTCGTACAACTTTGATAATTGGATAACTCTTTTCTCCTATCATATGACGTGAACATCCACCGTTAAAATACCAACCATTATGCGAAGTTGCCTTAATGGATTTAAGAATAGCTTGTAATTGACTCTTTTTAACCCAAGTGTGCTTCGAAATTATGGACTGCTGCTGGAAATTTTGTGACGAATGTATGCTCTTTCAGTTTTGGGTCCTTTGGGACAACATATGTAGTAACTTGTAGCATCTCAGCCTTATGTGCCTGATAATCCTGCAAAAATGACATGTAGGAACAAACATTCGATTCTTCCTTGAGGTTTCTCCTTGGACAGATCTAGACGCATTATTTTTCTCATTGTTCACCTTAGAGCATTCACCTTAGTAGCCAACGTCTTGAAGATCTCCTTTTATCTTATCGAGTTCCAATAATTTTTCTAACTTTTCGATACCCCCATTTAACATTCTTATTCCCTTTTCTATACTGACTAGCTTCAACTTTGTGTCATTAAGCTCATCTATTGTAGATAACAACTTCTTCTCAAGGTCTTAATAGTGTTCTTCATGGTAGAGTTTTCTTCCTTCAACTTCTTATTTTTCTTACATGTTTAGACCCATTTATCATACATTAACTCATAGGCTTCATAAATATCTTCCTTTTATCATCTAAAGTACTGTCATCGCTT
Source organism: Erythroxylum fimbriatum (assembly GCA_026770325.2). Classification (NCBI taxonomy): domain Eukaryota; kingdom Viridiplantae; phylum Streptophyta; class Magnoliopsida; order Malpighiales; family Erythroxylaceae; genus Erythroxylum; species Erythroxylum fimbriatum. The sequence goes on from JANZLH020000108.1 coordinate 255,234, forward strand.
TCATAATATGAGATTAAGCTTTGAGCTGATTCGTTTGCTTTTTTCCCAGAATTTTCTAATTTACTCATGTTTTCGTCATCGATTACTTCCTTCTTGGTTGTTGTTAAACAAGAAACTAAACTTTTGTTGAATAAAGAAACTAACGTAGCACTATTCGTAATTTCTTCACTACACTACCATATTAACTTTTGGATTCATTTTCAATCCAAGTGCTCGTAAAGGATTTCCCTTTTCTCTTCTTCAAGTTGTTAGCAAATTCCGCTTGCACATGTCTAAAGCCTTGATATTCATGGCATTGAATTTTGTTCACCTTTCCTTCACTCTTTTGAGTTTTGACTAGTTGTTTGACGTTATTGTTCGATGAGCTCCCATAGTTTTGCCTAAATTCGGGACTGTCCTTTTTCACTTTTTTTAGCCACTAACTGAAATTTCGTTTCAACAATACCAGATCCTCATTCTCGTTGGATTCATCTTTTACATCTTTCATACCTTCTCCAGTTTCAGGTTATAGTGCCAATCCTTTGCTCCTTTTTTGTTTCCCCTCAACAAATTCATTTCAAAATTAGTAAGAATTCCAATTACCTTCTCCAATGACAAATCATTGATGTCATGAGCCTCCTTGATTGCTGCAAAATTTGAAAAAAACTGTGGAGGTAGTGATCTCAGCGTCTTCTTTACCAGTTTAAGGTTAGAGTGTAACAGCCCAAAACAGTCAAAATTTGAGCCTGAAGTTAAACGTGCTTAGGCAAGAGTAGTACCAGGATAGGTGACCTCCTAGGAAGTTCTCGGAAAAAGCAAAACCGTGATGGCTTGGCTGGGCCCAGGCCCAAAGCGGACAATATCTGTAAGCGGTTGATCTGGGCTGTTACATAGAGTATTTCTTCTGGAGTTAATGTGCTTGGTTTGCTATATCGCGCAATCTCTCATGGAAGTCTCCAATGGTTTCACTATCATCCATCTTTAGCTCTTCAAACCTCACAGCCAACATCTGAAGTTTTGAAGCTATCACATATTTTGATACCTCATGTATAGTTTGCAAAGTATCCTACGCTTCTTTAATCGATTCACAAGATAATATTATTGAAAAGCAACCTTCATCAATAGCACTAAAGATGGCATTTATAGCTTGACAATTTCCAAGTGCTCTCTCTTCTTTAGCTCTTGTTCACTCAGATGGGTCTTTCAGTACTACTTCTCCCTTGTCATCAGTTATCACTAGATGTGTCCAGTTATGTAGCACCGAGTTTTATGCCTTTGTTCCCTGTGCTTGAATAAAAACTCTCATACGTGCTTTCCACGCAAGATAATTGGAACCATCCAATAGTAGTGGCCTAGTAATCGATGCACCTTCTCTTGTAGCCATGTTTGCGAAACATGGATCTACACCAACTTGTTGTACCAAGTTCTAATTCGATGGCCCTCTCTGATACCAATTGTTAAATCCAATAATGTAACGGTTTCGCAAACTCAGATTTTTCCCAATCGTTTCTAGCATAAACAAAAAACTTAAAAATATTAAACGCATCAAAATAAATCAACACTGAAATTTGCTAAGCACTTCGGCATACTTTGCCTACATCTGCGGGGCCCTTACCCAGCTTAATACTTTCTCCAAAGGACAACGATAGCTTTACACAAGGCTTTACTGAGCCAACACTGCTTAACCCTTGACATTACCCTTCATCCTCACTCCTCGTGAAAGTAATTCACACCCAATAATACGACCAACTCGTGTTAACCTCAACAGATGATTTTTCTCAACAATCTTTTAATGAAAGAATAATAAACGAATAACTCAAGTGATTAAAATAACTAGGAAAAAAATGAATACACTTGAGATAGAAAAAGAAACAACTTCCCAATGTTTTCAGCTCTTCCAAAAATAAATATGACAGTTGTTCACCAATGATACTATCGTAGTCAGTCCAAAAAATATATCAATTCCCAAGTTCTAATTTACGATTTGAGAATTGAAGAAGATACCAAACTGATTCACGTAGATACCAACATAAGACCACAGCTGCACCAAAAACGCATCCACCACAGCACGCCAATGGTTTAATGCACAACCAATATCATGCGGGAGCTGCACACAACACAACAACAAGATGGAATAATTATAAGTTGCACATTTATTCAATCGACAACACCATATATAGAGCACGCAACCAATATCCATTCACCAACCAAAGTATATACAACCCACAAAGAAATCAATTAACAAACATTGCTGCCCAAAATGGAATTATACTAACAAAATAATCTGCACATCAGTCCTTCCATTGACTTTTTAATCACCAAACCGAAAAACCAACAGCCTAATCTCGCACATCTTATGCAATCAACCAAAAACCAGGCAAAGGAGTCACACACACAACCAATTTGCAGTTGCCACATGATGTCCTACAACCTATACAATGTGATTCATATACACTCCTATTCAAGATAGAATTCTTTCACTCTTAAACCGTTGTCCAAAAATCCAATTCAAATAAGAAGTATTACTTGGTTACAACTCATCTTAATTTGGATTTTAAGACTTTCATTATCTTGAAGATCTAATAATTAAAAAAATGCCAAAATTAAATAATATGATATATAACAAATATCTTAACAAACTCATGCAACCATTTATATAAGAATGCACCCCATGGAAAATGCTAATCTAGCGAGTAGACTAGCTAAAAGGTTGGGGTCTATACTTTGCGAGGCTAAAATTGAAGTTTCCACTTCAATGTTATTTTTGGCTTCTATATAACTTATCTCCTAATTAATTTGGCCTAGTTAATTTCCTACTTAACATAATTAAGGTAATAACAAACTTCGTTAAAGTTACTCTTGGACAAGTATTTTTTTGTATGTATTTTAATCTTATCATTTATTATTAATCATTGACATATTCTGTACGTACGTTATTTTGTATTGCCTTCCTTTTTTCTCTTTATTATTTATTTGTATTTTTTATTGTTTGCATTTTTGTATTTAATTATTTTTTTACTGTTTTGAATTTGTATGCACATCCATTTATAATTTCATAGTATGTCATAATGCATTGCATGTGGTCCTATCAGAAATAGTCTCTCTATTATATAAGGGTATGGTTGCGTATTATCGGACATCTCTAAATTTTGCGGCTCAGCGGGACTTCAATTGGGTGTTGATGATGATGTTATTTTGGCCTTATTGCGTAGGATACCATATTTTTTGCAAAATATGTAGTACACCATACTACAATGGCAAAACAAGCATTTCACTTTAATCATAACCCACTAATGAAAATGAAAATGCTTAGAAGCCATCAATCATTTATTTATGAAATGAGTGGTATTTTAGTCTTTATGAATTATAATGAGACCACTGCATGTCTCTGGCAGTAAGTATAGTCAAGCATAATAAGTCAATAGATACTATAATCGTGTAAGTAATTTATCCATCACCTATGAATCATATCACGAGAATTCAAATAAATTTGTTAAATCCCTTGTGCAGCAATTAAGATTTAGTCGTAAAATTTAATATATTCTTCATAGTCATAGACCAACAATTTCATTTAATTTTGAGTGTGTAACGTTATTCATATGTAAGAGTTTCAAACTCTCAATCACAATCAATGTTTTGTACGAACAATCAAATAGACTAATAAAAGAGGTACAACAAAACCAAATAAAAATTTATTCACAATAATTAATATAAAAGAATTTTAACTTTCTTCCAACTTGAAGAAAACTATAAAAATACCGCTAAATAGAATTCCTTATTCAAAACTTTCACAAAGAATTTTCTCTTAAAACTCTTAACTCGCTTGCAGATGATTGAATGTCTCAAATTACTTAAATAAACTACAAAAGGTCCTTTTATATAATCTTACAAGAATTTAGGAGTTAAGGAAGCTAAAACTACACATTTTCTTCACTAACCTGCCAAGTTAGTAGAGAGTTACCACTTTTTATCACTTTAAACCACTAACTCCTCTTTTGCACATGAAATATGTATTTGAAAGATGTATATTCATCGTCATATCAAATGATCTACTTTCTCACTATTTGAAAACGTGCTTCCACTTAGTTAGATAGTGCTCACATTTTCTTAAGCCCCTACTTACATATCCTTGTCATATGTCATCATATCATCACATCTTAAAGTCAAATACTTTAATGAGCCTTCTAATTAGTCATCCTAAGCCGTCTTTGTACTTGATCTATCTAAGCACGTGTATGGTGCAGTCTTATCACTTTATAACCTAAAGCAATAATCTGAGTCATTGTACAATAAACCTCACAGATTCACATACCTTTGGACCTTCTCATCGAAGTTAAGTGTCCTTACCTACCCATAGACTTAGCATGGCCTAATTGTGTCTTTGATCTTTGAGCCTCGCATTCGAATCTTACATCTACTTGAAGATTTTTGTCAATGTACATCAATGCATGCTAACTTTCATATACTCTTAAACTTTTGTTGATAATAACAATTTTGACTCACTTACATGCAAGTATCCGAGTGCAACGTTCATCTATTTTGGTTCATTGGAAGTTTTTGCTCCCTATTACAACTTTACATTATCTACCACGTATATAGTTATGATTGTCACATTTTCCAAATTAGACACCTTTACTCCCATAAAAAGTACTATTTCTATGTCTCATAAAAAATTGAGCTCTTTGGAACTCTATTTGTCGTCAAAAACTTAGGACTCACATCTTTACTAAAGTCCTCTTTGATCGAACTCCTAGTTCATGCCTACATATAATACATTTTAGCACCAACAAGTCATAACTCATCTCCCAATGAGTTTTTAGTTGTTCCTAAAGTGCTCTCCTTTTCTTTACATCATCTACCACGTACATAGCTCATCTCCCAACCAATCCTTTTCTTTTGAAGATCAATCACTAAAGCTTCAAATTGTTCTAAGAAAGGAATCATACTCTCCTCTATTAGGGCTAAAGAACTAATGATCTCATCTAATCAAGCAACTACGTCCATAAGATTGCATCCACCAACCATTGTACATCAATAATATAAGAATTCGTTACCAAGCTCTAATACCGATTGTTGTAGAGACTTTCATGTGTAACAAATTTAGAGTAAATTTGTTAAAATTCTCATGTACTAACTAAGCTTAAGACGTAAAGCTTAACTCAACCTTCTCTTTTTGATCATCAACCAACAATTTTATTTGTTTTTGAATGCCTCACACCAGTCATGTTTAAATAGTTCACTCACACTCTTAATCACAAAAATGTTTTACATAAACAATCAAATAAACTAATAATAAAAATACGAAATAACAAATCTTTTATTGATCTATTCATGATAATCAATACAAAAGAAACTTGAGTTTGTTACAAGTTGAATTAACTCTATAAGACTACCACTATTCCTTAATCGAAACTCTTATAAAGAACTTTTTATCAAAGCTCTTAATTCTCTTACAGAAGATTGAATGTACCAAGTTATCCAAATGAACTACTATTAATAACTTTATATAGGCATATAAAAACTTAAGGACTAAATAAGCTAAAACTACTCACTTTCTGGACTAACTCACTAAGTTAGTATGGAGTTGCCACTTCTTCCACTAATTTCACTAAATTAGTGGGGAGTTATCTACTCCAGACCATTACTCCTCGTTTACATATAGAATAAGTATTTAAAAGATGTCTACTCATCATCACATTATTCGACCCACTTTCCCACTATTAGAAGCTCCCACTTTATTAAGTAGTACTCACACTTCTTAGGCCACTACTTGCATATTCTTGGTATATGTCACCATATCATTGACATATGTCATTGCATGCCATATGTCACTAAGTACCTTAATTAGCTTTCTGGTTAGCCATCCTATGCCATCTTTGTGCATGTGCATGGTCTACCCAAGCACGCCCATAGTGCAGTCTTATTGCTTCATCACTTAAGTTAGAAATAATATGAGTTAATGCATAATAAACCTTGCAAGTTCACAGATCTTCAACTCCTTATCGAAGTTAAGTATCTTCGCCTACCTTCAAACTTAGCATGACTTAGTTATACCTTTTATCTTTTGGTCTCATATCTAAATTTTACTTTTGGTTAAAAATTTCTACCAATATGCATCAATATATACCAATGTTGGTATACTCTTGAACTTTCATTGATAATACTTATTCTAGCTCGCTTACTTTGCCTTCCTTTATCACCCCGAGTGCTAAGCATTGTCCAAAGCTCACCATTTTTCTCTATATCAGGTTTTTCTTTACTTTGGTTAGACCCTCCTTCATAAAACTAGTAACACCCCTTACAGTATAGTTATTGAGGTAGACTTCTTCGGTAGAGTCTTTACCTCCTTTTTCTTAATCTTTCGCAACCATGAAATTCATTTACTCCTTACCCACCTTCCATTTTAGGCATTCACAAGCAAAGTACATCCCTTCATAAATGAAACAAGTAATTTCTTGTTTTGTTTATTTTTTCACCTTACATTAAAAAGATTCATATACCTTCCTTTCCTTTTTCTGAGTCATTCCGCATCTCGCCATTCTTCTTGCTCGTATTACTAGTTCAAATGGGTAGTGGCATTTGGAGATTTGTTAAGGCATCTATAACCGTTATAGAGCTAAGAAGGCCCTTTATGTTTTGCCTTCAAAACTTTATTTACATCGAATCTTATAAGCCACTTATGAAGTTAAATAACTTGTCTTCCTCCAACATGTTGTATATGACCAATATGAAATATGTGAATTTCTTTACATACTCTTGCACCTAATGGTCTTTCTTCAATTGCTTGAAAGCTTCCCTCACTAGCTATAAAGGGTTTAAGGAGAAACTGATTTGTTAGCTCCTTTTTTATTTTCTTCCAAATATCAAAGAAAGGTCTACGGACACTAATTTCATTGGAAGTTCTTATTATCCATTACAACATTACATCATCCACCATGTTCATGATCTTGATTGCCATTTTTTTTAATCGGACAACTTTACTACTTCAAAGTATGATTTCCATGTCTTATAAGAAAATTTTGAGCTTTTTAACACTTTGTTTGCTATTGAGAGCTTAACACTTGCATTTCCATTAAATTGTTCTTTGATCAAACTCCTAGGTTATGCCTACACATAGTATGATTTAACACCAATAAGTCATAGCTCATCTCTCCATGAGCCACTAACTGTTCCTCAAATGATCTCCTCGTCTCTTGAAGCTCAATTGTTAAAGCTTCAAATCATTTTAAGAAGGGAACCACACCCTCCTTCGTTGGGACTATAGGACCAAAGATCACCTCTAATAAGGCAACTCTATTTATAAGATTATATCCACCGACCATTGTATACCAATAATATAAGAATGCCTCACCAAGCTCTAATACCAATTATCACAGAGACTTTCATGCACAAAAAAATTGGACTAAATTTTCCAAAATCCTAATATAGCAATCAAACTTAAGCCATAAAACTTAAACTAACCTTCCCTTCGTGATTATCGACCAACTTTTTTTGTTTTTATTCAAATGCCTCTTGCCATTTTTGTTTAAATATTTTTCTCACACTCTCAATCACACAAGTGTTTTGCATAAACAACCAAATGAACCAATAAGAGAGATATAATAAAGCTAATTTTTCATTGGGCATATTCATAATAATCAACACAAAAGGAACTTGAGTTTCTTATAACTTAACCACAATAATCAATATAAAAGGAACTTGAGTTTCTTATAACTTAACTCTATAAGAATAATGCTTAAAAGAATTCCTTATTAAAAAATCTCACAAAGAACTTTATGTCAAAACTCTCAATTGTCTTATAGATGATGGAATGTACAAGTTCTCCAAATGGACCACAAATGATAACTTTATATAGGTTTATAAAAAATAGGGACCAAGTACACTAAAATTACCCACTTTCTCCGACAATCCACCAAATTGGTATGAAATTGCTGCTTTTTACATTAATTATACCAAGTTAGTGAGGACTTTTCTTCTTTTTAAGACGTTAACTCCTCTTTTACACATTAGATAAGTGTTTGAAAGATATCTATCTGTTGCCACATTATCTGAACCACTTCTCTACTAATTGAGAAAATGCTCCCATTTGTTAGATAGTGTTTACACTTTCTTAAGCCACTACTTACATATTCATGCCAAGTGTCGCCATTTTGTATCTTAAAGTCAATTAAGACTTCCATTTAGTCGTTCATCCAAACACATCCATAATGCAATCTCATTAGTCAATGAGCTAAATTAATAACAATCCAAATCAATGTACAATAAACACTACAAGAAAATTTGGTTGCAATATATAAGTTACGTATATTTTTTACCAACCAATCAATACTTGGTGGTTATAGATGGTCACTAAAACTTACAATTCATGGATAATAATATAACGACCAAATTTAACAATTTTAGCGACAACTTTGATGGTCGCTATAGAAAATTATTATTAACAACCAACTATTAGCAACCAATAAATTTGGTTACTAAATTTATATGACTTCTTTACAGTAACCAAATTATATGATTGTTAAAGAAGTATTTATAGCAACAAAATAATTTGCCGCTAAGGATTATATGCCAGTAAGAGACTTTATGTTGAAACAAACTCATGAAGTTGAAAATTTGAAATATTACTC
>JANZLH020000108.1:273710-288083 GCA_026770325.2 Erythroxylum fimbriatum
ATTATTTTACATTACTAAGGTAACTCAAATCAATTGTTATTATTTTATGATATTAAGATAACTCATATAAAGTGTTAACTCATATAAAGTGTCATTGTTTTACATCACTTTCGTAACATCTTAAAATAGTAACCTTTTATAACACTTAAAAAAATTGTTATCAATGATAAATTATATGTTATAAAATCATAAAGTGTTACTTATCAAATTAATAATCATAATATTTTAAGATATAATGTTACCGTAGATAGGTATTTTATAACATATTGTCAAAAATGTTACTGTCTAGTGTTACTGTATGTCATTTTTGTTGTAGTGTATATATATATATGTTTCTCGATTCACACGTGTAACCAATGCCACATCCCTTAATTAATAGAACTTGGTAAGTGGCATTGTTTAAGGTATGTGGCATTGCTTACACCTATGAATCGAGAAACATATTGTCACTGTGTCCCCTAGGCTTCTGGAATTTTTCAACTATAAACCTTATGGGAGTTGCATCACTAATTTCCAGCCTATATACCTACCTAATGGTTTATTATGCCTAGATGTTTGAAAAATACCCATATTAAATGCAACCCTTATTCAATTCAATTGTTACATTAACTTTAAGCTACTAGTAATTAGAGTCTTTCATATTTAAGTTACTACTAGAATGTTAAATCAGAACTTTATGTTATCATCAATGATAGTCATCATAGTCATAGTATTACAAACAACAACATCAAAATAATACATCATTTGTAATTACAAACTAACTTGTGGTTAAGTTTTAAATGATACTTGAAGAATGATCTAAGAAGGATTTTTTTGTTTTGTAGAAATTCATCTGACCAATTATTAGTGGCCAAAACCCATCTACATTTTTTCTTATGTGCCAATCTCCAATTTTTTTAATTCCTCCAACTAAAGAAATTTTCTTTATACTTTATATCATTAGCTTTAATATGATTAGCACAAATCCTAAAATCTTAATTGAATTACTTTAAAAATATGTTCCCTTCAGATTAGAAGGATAGGGGAGCACTATATTAAAGCCTCACTTAGAATAATTTATAGAGAGACAATTCAATAATATATCTATGATTTGTTACTGTAAAGAATTTCTTTGGAATGCATAATTGGACTTATAAAAGAAGTAGAAAAAAATTAGTACTCTTTGGATCATAGGCAATGACAATACATCCATATGGTTTGTATATATAAACAAGTATCTAAGAGTAACTCTATAAAATATTAACTTGAATATACACAAGTTAAAGTGACACTATGGTAGGCTTCAGTCCTATTCTAAGCTACTTAAAAAGAGATAATGTTATTAAATATAAACAATTAATAACATTAGAAGCACTAAAATGGCATGGAACCATAATTGGTCCTGCAAGTTACACTACACTCCTTGGTTAAAGGAACCATAACATAATTATCAAGTTTATTTTTTAGAGATAATCTTCTTCTCTTAAGTCTAATGGCTAATTTCTGTCCCAGGACTTACCTTAGTTTCAAGAGATGATGTGTGAACTGGGCAAGCCAACCCCTTCAATGAAGACTGGAGCGCGGATCAGGGGACGGTGAAGATGCGTCAACCAGGCAACACAACCCCTTTAACGAAGGACAAAACATGAATCTGGCAATAGTTTTGATGCGTGAACCAGGCAAGACAACCCTTGCATAAAGACTAGAGTGGAATGGTTGACGGTGAAGATGCGTTAAAGAGGGGGCGACGGTGGGATTTTAGGGTTTTCTATAACTTTTAGGTTTCTCTTTTTTTACTTTACGAAATTTATAGAATTTAGGAAATGTATAGAATTTTAGGGTTAAACTTAAAACCTTTTACTCTTTTATACATGGAATTTAAAAAAGGATAACAATGTCATGTTGTTGCTTGTAACGACGCATGTAAAACACACCTTAATTTTTGTCCAAAAAAGTCTTAAATTGAACAAACTCGTGAAATTTTAGACCTTCTATAAGCAAGTTACAAGTTTAAGTCTCAAACTGATCAAACTCAAAAAGGTTAAACCCCAATTTGGACTTTTAACCTTTAAATAGAAATTCAGTTTGATTTGAACAATAAATTTTTAAATTCAATTAGAAACTATTTTCAATTATTCTTCCTAGAACAAGCCTAACTCAATTGCCAAGCATTACCCATCTTCATGAAAGAAACCCTAGACACTGCTTATTGCCTCCCTCTTTCAACCAATCATTGTGATTCTTATTCTCTTCTCACTTTTGGCAACTTCACTAGTGATGATTTGAGGAGTGACAAGCCTCACACACTAGTAGCATCCAATATCTAACATCGGGCATTAAAGCTATCACCATTGCCAGCAGCTTATGCCTTCATCAATCTCAACCGGTGGTAATATCTCATATATCTCATGCCTAGGCTCCTCACACATCTCCGCTATAATATAATAGGTCACTCACCATCACCAGCCATACGCAAAGTTCTTTTTTGTTATGAAAAAGGATTTGGATCCTTTTTACTGAAAGGGAAGCCTTGTGGGTCCAATGGGTTCACACCATCATCCTTAGAAGAACAAATTTCTGGAGTGCTCAACCTACCTGTAATAGCTCTTGGAGGTGGAGGAAAATAATGCAGATCAGTTTGGCTCCACTACCTTAATCATTTCCAGCTAAACATACCCTAACTTTTAAACCTTCACTCAATTCAAACTTGGTTCAACCAAACCCCGAGCCCCAGTAATTTTGACCTTCACACCTTTCTTATCTTGCTAAATATGGTTGTTTATAATCTTTGGTCTGAGAGAAACCTCGAAACCTTCCAAGACAAAGCCATGGACGTGGGGAGCTTCAATGCTAAAGTGATCTTCCAAGTAATGGAGCAGCTTTACTTAAACACTGAGCGTAGTTATATTGTGTTTTTCTGGCTTATTTTCTCTAATTGTTTCAGGTCCAGAGTGGAGTGGCTTCATCATCCTCATGGTAGCCTTTTTAGTCAGTCACCTGTTGTTGCCAGACAAGCAAGGATGATACCTATCAGCACTAGTGAAGAGTTTGGTATCACTCTAGGCATTCCCATCCTTGGGCAGCAAACTTCTGTCCGTAGGAGAGTGCATAACTCCCAAGCAGGAACAACTTGGGTGTAAGTACCAAGGCCGAAGGGAGTCTCTTATCTCCCTCGGATTTTTTACCAAGTAACATTGTTAATTTGTAATCAATGCCTGACTATGCTACTTACTACACATGGCTCGGCTGCATATGGGACTGAATTTAGTCTTAGCAGAAACAAGATGAATCACCTATGTGCCTGGGTTCTGGTCTTCGGTAATGAGTTTTGTTGTTGGATAGGATGTACCTCTTATTAGATCCTCTTCTTGGTAGTCATATTAGCTTGATTGTTGGCCAGCTAGGCTATTATGGCATAGTTAATTTTTGTATATTAGTCGGGCGGGCCACTCTGGCAGTGGTATAGAACTATTTCGGGTGTCCTCGTAGTTTGTACATAATTCCTATTTATTTCAATCAATTTACTGAATTACCAAAAAAAAAGTTCTTTTTTAAATGACAACATGTTACTCCTCTAACCAATGAGATTATCCATCTTCATGAGAGAAACACTAGACACTGCTTATCGCCTCCCTCTTTCATCCAATGACTGACATTATGATTCTCTTCTCACTTTTGGCAAGTTCACTGGTGATGATTTGAAGAGTGACAAGCCTCACACACTAGTAGTATCCAATATCTAACATCGTGCATCAAAGCTATCACCATTGCCAGCATCTTCTGCCTTCATCAATCTCAACAACTAGCAATATCTCATGTATCTCATGCCTAAGCTCCTCACCACGTCTCCACTATAATATAATAGGTCACTTACCATCACCATCCATATCAAAGTTCTTTTTTAAGCGACAACGTGCTACTCCTCTAACCAATGACACTTCATGTCCTCAATAACCTAACTATAATTTAACCCAAAAACGTGGAACTCATGTTCTCCAATTAGTTGGTAACCTTCTTCTAATCGCCAAGACCATCACCTGATGCTCTCTCCAACTAAATCACATTCAGTGGAAATAACTCAAAATAAAACAAAAAGAGATCCCAAAAATCACAAAATCCCAAAATTTCAAAAAAAGAAATAATAAAAACATAAACAAGGATGCTTTAATATTAATTCAAGTTAGAGAATCAGTAAACAAGAATGATTCTTATTTAAACAAATTGGTAGATGGACATAATTGGATTAGCGAGTGTTAGGTGGATTCCAAACCTAAGGTTATAGATATGGGTGACATCTTAACCTAGCTGGAGTTGAGACTTGCATGGAGCCACATTTTATGACTTGCTTCAGTCACTTGGTATTGGTGAATTTATTATAACTTTAATCGTGTTAGGGTTTATGTCAGGGAACATTAATCTGAACCTTTTAGATTTAACAATTTAGTGTTTGCAACTTTTATAAGAAACAAATATGAATGTTTTAGATTTAATTAAATCCAATTTATTTGTTAGATTACCAAATTATTTATGAATTAGATCTAATATGATTTTAGAATTTATGGTATGTAACTTTTGTATAATTAATTCCATAATTATTCAACAACAATTAAATAAATTAAAGATGACTTTGATATCACTGTTAGGAAATCAGAGCAGTATTCGATCTTATGCGTGGCAAAATAAATATAAAACATTTTTGTTTCATTTCTCAAAAGTCAAGATCATTTAATTTTATTGTTGAATGCATTTTCTCATTGGAATGAGTGGCCTTTTTCGTTAGTTTCTGCATACAATCATTAGGTTTTTTTATATATTTTACCTGGTAATTTATTTAGTTTATCTGAATCTGCATTTATAACGGTTCCTATTTGGTTTGTAGGAAATACATTTGACTTTAGTTGAAAAGGACCATAAAAACAATTAAATGAAGGAAGGAGAGTCCAAGGTAAAATGACACAGTAAAGGAAGGCTGAAACAATCGTAAGCAGAAGCATTAAACGACAACACAAAAAGGAAAAAAAATGCATCAGGTGCTAGGTTTAATTAGGAGGTTTTAATTCCATAAGAGCAAGGCAGGAGCTACACAACAAGGGAGGCACGCAGAAGGCACCACCAAAACGACGCTCCACCAGAGACAAAAACAAGGGAAATAGGTTTTAATTGGAGGGGAGCTACAGAAAACATGAGGAGCATGAACTGGAGGGAGCTACAGTGCATAAAAAAGGAAAACACAGTAGACCCACCAAAAACGACGACCATCAGGGGGAGCTACAGTGTGTGAACCAGCAGAGACCCACCAAGCGAGACGCACCAGTGGGGAGGGCTCCTGAGGCGCGCAAACCACGCAGACAGTCGATGCACCACAAACGTAACGCACACACGCAGTTGGGCAAGGAACGCGTGGACAAACGCGAGACGTGCACACCACCCAGCCAAAAATGCAGAAGGAGACGCACCAAACTGACCCATCAGACGCAACACACGCACTACGCAGAAGGAATGCACAATAGGGGAGACGCAGCCACAGAAGCAGAGTGACGCAGGGGGAGGTATAAAAATGCAGAGAGGGAGATCCCAAAAACTCATTCATCCTTTGTTTATTATCTAGTGTCTCTTATGTTGTTTGTTGACTGTGATTTATGTGGTTTTCATCCTATGATAAGTGAGTAGTTTCTTTGAAGCTTCAAGGTTGGGGCTGAAGCTTTTAGTTAATTTTCTGTGGATTGAATCTCAGTTGATTTATAAGTATGGGTTTCATGGTTTTGATTTCTCTGTTTTGAAATTGATTTTGCTGGTATTGTGTTTGGCCAACCATTACTTGACATTAGTTGCTAATTAAAGAACCAATAGGTGAAAATTGATAACGGAACTCATAAATTTTAGATTTAGACATAGACTGAATTTTATAAGAGGAAACCCAGGTTAGCAAAGAACTTAATGGGTTATGCTTGATTGCTAGGCTACGATAGTAGATTAGGATTATTGCATAATACTCCTTTGATACCTTGAAAAAGGATCTAAGAAACTCTAGGCTCAACCTTCTATCAACCGTTGCCTCACAAATTGATCTGGGTAAAGTCCATATAAAACGCTAAAAGTGGAACCTTCCTTGAAGCCTACAACATTCCATTCGGATTAACCCCTAGAGATATTCGCATCTTCGTTTAGCATTGGTTTTACTATTTTTGATAGTTAAATTCCTTAATTTAATTCCCCATTCTTACACAACTGCTTAGTCCAATTAATTAAGTAATCCAAGCCTAGTACTTGCACAATTACTCCCTGTGGGACAATATTATACTATGCTACTTAAAATCTGTGAACTTGCGGAGTTTCATCGTTTATAAAGATAATAAAATATGAATAATAAATTTATACCTTATTGTGTAGCTTGATCCTTTTCTTGAAGCTTCCTTCAAACTATTCCTGAAATGGTTTATCGTTACCACTATAGTTGTACACGTATCTGACCTCTAATAATATCCACATATATTAAGAGAGCTCTATAATTGGTGTATATAGGGTGGGCAAAAAGTGCTAACTCCTTTATAGCTTGATCTTATTTATAATATAGTTTAGACTTGTTAGTAATTTAACTAAAATTAAATTTTAATTTCAACTAAACTTTAATTATCATTACAAATAACTCTAATTAAATATTAATTGGGTCTAAATAAAGTCCAATATCTTCTATTTATCCTTCTTTATTAAATATCTCATATTTCCTAAAATTTCCTAAACTTCTCCTCTCCCTTCTATTCCCTCTCCATCATACTATTATATCTCACATAACTTTAATTCTACCAGGCATAGGTTGTCCGAAGGCCTAGAATTAGGTGGTGAGTGATGGAGATCCCTTGGTCAAGCTTAAACTTACCCCATCGATTTTGGAAAACCCCTCCTTAGTTATTTCTCCATCTCTAGAGATACTTCAAACAGGAGTACCCAAATGGAGCATAACTTTAGTTAGATTTTTCATTGACAAAAAGACCCTTTTTTCGTCCATCAAAGCATGGATTCAAGGATTGTGGTTAAAAATTGTACTATAGCAAGTTCTTGTAATAAAAGAAGATTAATTCATATTCAAGTTTAGAGACACCACTAGTTTAGAATAGGTCATAAAGTAGAGTCGATGGCATTGGAAAGCATGAATTTCTTTAGATAAAGCTTCTCTCAAGACTATTCCACTTTAAATATGCTTCCACAACATACCAATAGAATATTGAACAATAATAAGGCTAAGACAATTGGTAATTGTAATTTGAAAACCACTAAGATTAGATGAACAAACAACAGGGATGAGGAGAGATTGTTTTTCCAAAATATGTGGAGGGGTGGACATGTTATCTAAACTCCTTAATTCCCTACAAGTTCTTAGAATATGTGAGGCAGGTCAGCTTAAACCTATAGAAATTCTAATTTCTTACCTTTGGAAATGAGAACAACCACCCCCAAACTAAAAGTTGCATGCCTAAAGTTAAAACCTTTAACCCCTAGGCCTCATAAGATCTCTTTCAATCTCACCCTGACTCAATCTCCATTCCCAGTAACTCCTAAACACAAATTCTTAACTACTCATAACCCCTAACCTTACAAGATATTCCCTCTAATCTATATCTATCTCCTTCAAATTACCTTAATGCTTCAAACCCCCTAATAATATTGTTGAAACCCCTCCTGAAACCCTTTCTTCAATTCCAAGTCCTCTAAGTCCCAAAACTTGACTCACTAATCACGTTGAAATTTATGGTATTAGCCTTAAGATAGATTCCATCTCAACCAAAGACTAATGCTCTTCAGATCCTAGTCACCCCATTAGCTTAAGAACTATAATAAGTGATAGGTATTTTTAAGAGTGTGTTTTCTAAGGTGTAGAATGTGTTATTAGGTGTTTTCTTGCATGATAATCATGTGTTTAGGACTTAGATTTATGTTTTTATTAGTGTTTTGTGTCTTTTATTCAATGATTATTGATTAGAGCAAGAATTTGATATCAATGCATGATTTATGGGATTATGTGTCTTTTGTTTTGTTAAACTTTTATGTTCTTGATTTAATAGAAACATAACTTATGGTGGTTATTATTTTAATCTTTAATCTGCATCCGAAGATTAGTTAAAATATTTGTGTTATGTTGCACAACAAGAGTTGGTACCATAATAGACCTATAAACATTAAATTAATAGGAAATTAGCAAGAGATATTAATTATTTATTAGTTAACCATAGGATTGCTTCAAATCTAATTGGATAATTAGGAAAAGTTTTGAGCGATCGAGAGGTCAAAATTAAATTCTTATCTATTTTAATTGGGATTACTTGTTTAGATCTCGATAGAGGATAATCATAACTATTGGATATCTATGGTAAAGTATCATTAAATTAAGAAGGTGAGGTGAAAACAAAATAAGGATAAAAGTATTTTCTAAGTTTTTACCATTGGTTAATCTCAAGTTCACTGATGCTTTGTTAATGTTCAATTGTCAATTTTCTTTAAATTAGTTTATTTTCTAGCTATACTTATTATATTGTTTACCTTAACAAAGTGTTGCAAAAATTCTTAGGTGTCTAATAACAATTCTTATAGGAATGATACTATTTATACTATAAATATATAACCTGTATACTTATGGTATAGATAGATTTAAAAAATCAAATAAACAAGTTTTTGGTATTATTGGTGGGTTTGAAGTTTTAAATGAAAAAAAGTATTTACTATAAGTATACAAATCATATCTTATAGCATAACAAGTATTGTCCCATAAGGATTAAAGTAGTCACCCAACAATTATTGTAATCTTTGTTTAAGGTAAATAATAATATAATTTGCTAAAAGTTAAACTAAAATAAAGAGTTGATAACTAAACAATGAAATAAGCAACAATCAATTTAGTTGATTGATCAATAACTAAAACTAATAATTGCTTCTATCCTTATTTATTTTCACTCTACCTTATTGATTTAATCCTACTTGACCCTAGATATCAAATGATTATGATTATCCTCTCTTGAAAACTAATAAAAGAATCCTAATTAAAATAGATAGAAATTGAATTGTGACCTCTCAACCTATGAAAACTCTGCATAATTATGCAATTGGATTTGAAGCAATCTTATGTGTTTTTTCCAAAAATAGTCTTAAATCGTCAAAAGTTTTAAAAACTCATGACTTGGGAAAGCTCCCTGCACTATCATGCATCCCATGCATGTTGTGAATGGCCTTACTCCCACTCTCTATCACGATTGTGCATGGGATGGATGATTATGCCAGAGAGCCACCAACCTACTACTGCTCCCTGCACGATCATACTGGACTTTTTTTTCTAGCCTTTTCTTCTTCTTTCCTTCAATTTTTCTTATCTTCACTCATCACCAAATACATCAAACAACCTTTCAAACATACAATTAAGATCAAAGTCAAATTCTTGACTTAAAATAACAATCAAACAAACAAAACACACAAAACACTAACAATAATATAAATCTAAGTCTTAAACACATGATTATCATCTAAGAAAACACTGAAAACACACTCTAACACTTAAAAAACACACTATAATTTACACCTATCAAGTTCCCACACTTAAATCTTTGCTTGTCCCTAAGAAAAACTAAAACCACAAAACAAACAAACACACATTAACACACATTCATACAACAATGCAATAATGGTACAATGACATTATTTCAGAAACTAACTTAGCCATAAACATCAATCCCTTAAAAAGTTCTAACACTCTAAATTATTCCATTCATATTGAAGTTCTTTGATTTAAATACATACATAGTAAAATATTGACACCTATTCATACATCTATGACACTTGTAAGCATGCACTCATTCTTATATACCAATTAAAGAGGTAAGCTATCACTAAATACCCACTCTTAAAATTGTTTTGACATTTAACAAGAAGATCAGTAGGTTCACTTTTATTGACAACATTATACATGTAGATTTCATTTAATGATAACTTAGTCTTTTGATGCAAAGGCAAGTATCTTCTTATGAATGTCCCCTAGTTATTCAATTAGGTTATGTTTTATCAAGCTTGGTTAGTATGTTATTCTAAGCTTTTGAAACAAAGCCAAATATTTTATTATGAATGCCCTTAGTTAGTTAGTTTTATCACAACTCACAACTGGCTATCAGCTCTATTCTTAACCCATTTTTTTAAATGGGCTAGCAAAATAGGAAATTTATTTAACACTTTTTTTACCTACATAATTTCTTCTTAGTCAATCACTCTCATGAAAGTTTGTTAATGATGTCCACTAATTTAAATGAATTTAATTAGAAGTGCATAAAAAAAGTGTCATAAACTGAAAGAATAAGTATAATATTCTAACAACATGCACACCTCAAAACACTTTAAACACTAACTTCAAAAGCTAATGTGTCTTCACAAATTAAATGATCATGTTTGTAGATAAGCTAATTCCTTTCGATTTCATGTCATTGACACAATGCAAACATCATATAAAAAAATGTTTACACATTGATAACATAATTAAAAACTAACACAATGCAAATGCAAATTAACACACAATTGATATGAAATTACAAATATATGTCCCCACACTTGAATAATTCATTGTCCTTAATGTAAAAAAAAACTCAAACATAAGCAAACACAAACTAGTAGAGCAATAAAAATTAAAAGAAATAGAAAAGAAAGGCAAGAATACCCATGGAGATGATGATGGTGATGGTGTAGGAGATGGTACTTGGACACCATGCACTGAAAAAAAAAAGTAATTTCTTGGTTTTGTTTGCTGATGATATTGCCTTAATTAATGAAAGAAAAGAGGGTATCAATGTTAAGTTAGAACGTTGAAGGAAAACGTTAGAGTCAAAGGGCTTTAAACTGAGCAAGACTAAAATTTAGTACTTAGAGTGTAAATTTTTAAGTCATTAGGTGGCTTTCAAAGTAGAAGCAAAGATTGGTTCAGAAGTTATACCACCAAAAGAGTGTTTTAAGTACTGGTCTATCATCAAAAGAAATAGAGAGATTGATTAAGATATAGTCCACCGTATCAAATTAGGGTTGTTTAAATAGAGAAGTGCATAAGATGTTTTATGTGACAAAAAGATACCACTCAAGCTAAAAGGTAGAATCTATCATTTAGCTATTAGGTTGGCCATGTAATATGGGACGAAGTGTTGGCCTATCAAACAAGTGTATAGTTATAAGCCAATGGTGGCAGAGATAGGGTGCACCATTATATGTATAGCCTTACTAGAAGAGATAAGGTCAATAACGTATTGGTAAGAGATAAATTAAAGGTGACTGGTATTAGTGCAAAATTAAGATAGATGAGGCCTAAGTGATTCAAGAATGCTAAAAGGAGATACCTTAACACTCCGGTGATAAAATGCGAGAAAATAGTATTTAGAAATTGTAAGAGAAAAAAAGAAGGCCCAAAAAATTAAAAGGAAGTGATCAAAAATAATATGACTCTGTTAGAACTTGCCAAATACGTAGTCCTCAATACAAAACTTTGACATACTATAATATAATTGAAGGATCTCAGTTAGATAAGTCATTCTTAGCCTTAATATTGTGAATACATAATACTTCCCTCTTAGTTATTTAGCCCTCTTAGTTATTAGCGTAAACAATTTCTTACTTAGCCTAACTAATTTCTTGTAATGATTGATTTGATTTATTCTTATACTTGTCTTTTTTAGTTTGTATATTTATTTACTTATTTTTTCTTTTATTGTTAATTTTTACTATATAATGTATTATGTATTATATATTTTTATTTATATGTATTTATTTATATTTTATATTACATATAATTCTATTAAAAATAACCTCCCAGTTAACTTAAGAGTAAGATTGTACACTATAGTAAGATTGTATACTTCTTTTATCTTTCTAAATTTCACAGCTCGGGAGTACTCTCGCTAGGTTTTGGCAGCGGTGGCAATGACTAGTGAGTAGTGAGATTGATGGAGGCGAAAAGAGACGTAAGAAAAACTGTAACATTTCAGCAAATAGCATATAACATCTGAAAGAAGGGTGACAAGGTAATTTCATAGTTAACAATCCATTCTTACGTTCCGGTGAAATGCCGGTGTATTTTGACGCTTCAGTAAAAGTTGGAAAACTCAGAATCCAAATTAGCGCGGCAGGAAGTGACGGTTAATCTAAGTCATCGGATCAGTTTCTGCTCCTTCACTTCTCAGGTTAGCCGCAACAATTTGGACACATTTCTTTGCTGCTCTTTTTTGAGATGATTTGGGAAAGCCTCTACCTTCTCCTACAGATTGTTTCTGCTCCTCTGTGCCATGCTATCTCCTTTTGCGTTTTCGAGGAGAATTACCAGATGGGTAATTCTTAAAGCGTCCCTTTGTTCTATTTCTTGTAAAGGTAACATCCAAATTATCCCACAAATCGATCAATGCTTACCAAATACTGCTGATTTTGAATCCAAGATTCAGTTTTTAAAACACAATCCATATCCGGATAGCTTGATCAAGGTTTTGCAGAGTACCACAGATGTAAACTCTGCTGTTAATTTATTCAATTGGGCTTCAATCCATAAACTCTTTGACCAAACTGCTGATACGTATTACTGGATGATTACGAAGCTGGGTATGGCTGGAAAGGTCAAGGAAATTAGTGATTTTTCTGAAAATATGGTGAAAGATGGGTGTGCAGGAGTGGAAAACACTTTCCTTTTGTTGATATATACATTTGTTAGACGTGGTAGGACGAATGAAGCTACGCAGATTCTTGTTAATATGGTTAAGGCTGGTTACAGGCCTTCTGTTGATGTATTCAACTTTCTATTGGGTGCTCTTCAGGACGGTAGGAGAGGTTTTGAAGAAATGTTGTTTGTTTACAAAGAGATGGTAAAAGCTGGAGTGGCACCCGGAGTTGATACTTTGAATTATTTGTTGGGGGTTTTGTTTCAGACTGAAAGGGTTGATACTGCGTTGGATCAGTACATGAGAATGAACAAGAAAGGGTGTAACCCAAACAGCAAGACTTTTGAGATAGTTATTCAAGGACTTATTTCTAACAATCGAGCGGATGAAGCTGTTGCCATTTTGCAGGAGATGTTAGACCTTGGGTGTCAACCAGATTTGAGTTTTTATTTGTCTATCATACCTATGTTTTGTAGGGAACATAAAATGGAAGATGGGATTCGGTTGTTTAAGATGATGAGAACTTCTGATTTGGTTCCAGATTCTTTAGTTTATGGCGCTTTGCTACATTGTTTGTGCAATAACCGTTGTTTGGAAAGTTCTGTAGCTCTTTTTGAAGATATGATCGAAAATGGTTTGACACCTCCGGACACTGTTTTCGTGGATCTTGTAAATGGGTTTTGTGAGAGAGGGAATGTAAGTGATGCAATCAAACTTTTGGAAGACAATGATGTCCTGCTCACTTCTCCATATAATGCATTGCTTATACATTGTTGCAATGCTGATAATTTTCATATTGCCAAATGTCTGCATGAGAAAATGACGGAAAGGAATTTAAACAATTGCCATTCATGGAATATTGTTATCAGATGGCTTTGTGAGAAAGCAGATATCAGGCATGCATATGAACTTCTGGGTAGAATGATTATATCTTCATCGATTCCAGACTCTGCCACATACTCAGCATTAGTCCTTGGTAACTGTAGACTGATCAAACACAGAGACGTCCTAAAACTATTTCTTCAACTTCGTGCCAAATGCTGGGACATAGGTTCTCTTTCTTACTCCGAGATGATCAAAGCCTTTTGTAGAGCTCAAAAGTTTTCAGAATCTATTGATGTGTTTATATACATGTCAGAGAACAGATACTCACTACATCATTCCTTATTTAATACGCTGATCAAGGGCATTTGTGACTATGGAATGGTTGATGAAGCAGTCGCTTTACAATTGTTGGCTTATAATTCTGGTACTTATTGTGCTAATGAGACTTATAATTATATTATGGTTAGTCTAGCCACATCTAAGAGGGGAAAAGATCTATTAGCATTCCTGTCACGGATGCTGGTTGAGGGTTGCACGCCTGATGGCGAAGCATATTGCACTGTGATACAAAGTATGGTCTCCCAGAACCGAGTAAAGGATTCTTCTTGGTTTTTCAATAGGATGGTTAATGAGGGCTTAATCCCCGATTCAGATACATTATATAAAATTCTTCTATATTTGGGTAATGAATACCAATTATCTTTGATTTCAGCCGCTGTTTACAAACTTACTTCTCACTCTGAAATTTTAGATTCAGGCATGTATAACAAACTAGTTAAAGGTCTGTGGAAAGAGGACAAGAAAGCTGAGGCATGTCAACTATTGGATAAGGGTTGGATGCCAGATGCTACAACGCATAAATCGTTGATTGGTTCGGTAGATATGAAGGAAATGGATGAGGAAACTTTGA
>JANZLH020000108.1:339941-351244 GCA_026770325.2 Erythroxylum fimbriatum
CATTCATGCTTGACTACAATACCAGAGATTTCAGATTACAATTACAAACCACTATTAGAAAACGAAAATGTTCCTTTGACGATTTACTAAAGGAATTACACAGACCTCATCCCTTAGTTCCTTGGTGATTGTCGGAGATCCAAAAGAAGAATTCTCGTTATCATTCCGTCGAGAAGCCTCATCGTCTTTAAAACAATAAACCCAAACACCATCATCTCTCAGTATTAGCGATTGACAAAACCAGCTCCAAACACAATACAAAAAATATATAATCAGATATTTACCTTCCGAAGAAAACAGAGACGATAAGCGATTTTTAGATACTGGAACTTCCTGGTTGATGAATTAATCAACATAAGTGAAAAGAAAAACACGAGAAAAAAAAATCAAAAGCGGTAGAGAGATGAAGCAGTTACAGTCTTGGAGACAGAAAAGTGAGGGTGAGGACGGCGGAGGTTGTGGCGGCGATCGTCTCTAGAGCGAAAGCAACCGAAGAAACAGCCCATGACTCCGGCGAACGATCTGAGAACTGGCCTGAAAATGTAATAATCGATGATTTCACTCTTCGCGGTGAAGGGGCATATCATAGTTTCATTTAGTTGGTTGTTAATTTTGGTTTAGCAAACAAAACAAAAGAATGAAAGAGAGAGAGAGAGAGACAAGACCAAGAGCCTAGGTAGAGAGGGCAGGAGAGAAGAGGAGGGAGAGTTGGTGGGTCGTTTTTTGAAATTTAAACTTTCTCCGCACTTTACACACAGAGAGCAATGATGCACTTAAACCTGCCCTTTCTGTTCATCTCCCGTATTCCGTTACTCGCTCGCTTCACCCGACACGTGGATTTAGGTGAGCGGATTTGGGCGCGTTGCTTTATTTATTTGTTTTGCTTGCTTGTCCTCCTACTGGCGCAACTTGCTTTTTTGTTTAACACAATAGATTAATATGCTGGCCTATTGTTTTCAAAGAAGCAATGACAACACAACTTGTGAAGAAATGTTAATGAAGAAACATAATCAAGAAGTTCTAGAGCAAATTCCTCAACGCAAGCTTACTATAAACCAAAGAGGTCATGGATGTGGTAGAGACCGAGGCCATGGACATATTGAAAGTGGAGGAAACTATCAAGGCAATTAAGAAGAAAAAGGAAGCCAAAGTTTTCTTTCAACTGGGGGATGTGGACGTAAAAATCCATCAAGGAAACACAACAATGCTTAAGCCCAATGTTACAATTGTAAAAGGTATAGGCACTATGCATCAGATTGTTAGAGAAAAAGCCAAAATGTGAATGAGAAGGTAAACTTTGCAAAAATTCATCAAGAAGAAGAGGAGCTCACCTTATTAATAGCACTGTGCCTGGAAGAAAAAGGAGAAGATAACACATAGTACCTTTGACACAGGAGCAAACAACTACATGAGTAGAAGTTGAGACATATTCTTTAAGCTTGATGAAAGAATACAAGGGTTTTAACGTTTAGAAATGGCTCTAAAGTTCTAGTAAAAGAAAGAGATAACATTCTTATCTACCTAAATGATGGTAGGCATAAATTTACTTCTAATGTATACTATGTACTTGATATGAATAATACTAAGTTTGGGGCAACTTTTACAGAAAAATTATGAGATCAATTTTAAAAATAAACATTTCAAAATAATGGTTGAGAGCAAACTTTGATAACCAAAGTTCCAATGATAAGAAATATATTATTCTCATTAAATATTCAAAATGATGTTGCTAAATGCATAAGTGCAAAAGAGATTTATTTGCTATGCCACTTGAGGTTTGCTCGTATAAACTTTAATAACTTAAATTTGCTCTATAAAAGGTTTCTCTTCTATCAATCATCTTAATCAACTATATAAAAGTTTTCTCATTAGAAAGTAAACTAGAAAAAGCTTTATGAAAGTAGCTACACTAAGAGCATATAAGCCATTAGAGCTCGCCCACATAAATATTTATGAATCGATAAATCTAAATTTTCATAGCAATAATATGTACTTTCTTCTCTTCATTGATGATTTTTGTTGTAAAACTTAGGTATAATTTCTTAAAGAAAAATCAAAGGCATTCACCATGTTTAAGAATATCAAGGATGTCATAGAAAAGAAAAGTGGCCATGAAATCAAAGCCATAAGATTTAACAAGGGAGGAGTGATCACATCCAAAGAATTCCAGAACTAAAGTAAAAATAATGGGATACATTGTTGAAAGAAAAAAATAGAATAATTTTTGGTATGGAATGAAGCATATTGAAAAACAAAAAGATTCTTGATTGTGTCATTCAAGCTTTAAAATTTATAAGCCCTCAAATACCGCAATCGCACTGGTCGCGATTGTAATATAAGAGATGTCGATCCTATGAGAAGGGAGACTAATCTAATCCTAAAATCTAAGGCCAACAATATATAAAACTCAAAATAAACAATGCGCGGAAAGTAATCACGAGAATTGAATTCAACCACTTAAGTCAGAAATTGAACACAAAGAAATTAACAATTGAGCAATATGCAATCACAATAGAAATCAGCGTAAGGAATTTACCAATTTATGAGAAATGAGATTTTACTTATCATTAATGCTAACCTAGCCAATTACGTGTCAATGGAATGTCGGTTCTAGACTGTCCTAGGGCTGATTACTTTCTCTCGAGTTACAGCCATTAAACCCTAAATTATAAACCCTAATCAGATTATGGAATTTGTAATCTCTCACTTCACAAATTATCTAAACCTAATTATATTTGAAGCACTCTAATAAACTATTGGAAAATCATACGAGATCCCTCTCTGCATAATTACCAATATGATTTATTACGGTTTCTATTAAATCGCTTAACTCTCATCAATTCGATTTAATCATTTTTTATTCAGTTCACCCTCTCAGTTTATTACCGAATTATGTAATAACATAATTAAATCATGACATTCATCCAAATAACACAATCAACTAAATTAACATTAAATCAAAATAAAATCCTGAAGGATAGTTTAGAACATCATTAATACTCCAAATCCTATCATCATATTATTCATCTCAATTCTATTCATAAATAAAATCGAAACGAAATGGAAATACAACTGGAATAGACAATAGAAGGTAGTGATGTCAGAAACCCTCCTGATCCGGGAAGCACTTCGAGTTAGCTTCATCTTCCTCTTCCTTTTTCTCTTTCTCTCTCTCGAAATTCTCACTTAAGGTTTCAACGGTAGCTACTTGGAAGCTCTCTTTTCTTTGCCTCTTGGTGTTCTTTTTATCCTTCTTTGAGATTTGGATAACCCTAGGGTTTTTTTTGAAGTTCGAAAGGTCCAAAAAATTACTCGAAATAGAGCATCTGTGCCTCTGCCCAATGTAGGCCACAATCGTAGGCCAAACCTGGAGCTTCTATCACGATTGTAGGCCTTTTTTGGCTCGAATGTCTCTAAAATTCCTTCATTCTTCGATGTTGACCTTGAAACACTAGCAAACATATCAAGGTACCTCAAAAACATAATATTTAAGCTCAAAAGCTTGTACTAACCCTTAAAACATAAATAAATCACAAACTAACACAATTTTAGCCTAAACAAATACTATAAGATTGAATTAACAATTAAACACATATCAAACTATGCCCTAAAACACAATACAATTTATACTTATCAAATCCCCACACTTAAACGTTTACTTGTCCTCAAGTAAACAAAACAAAAAATAACACAACATCACAAAGCACATAATGCAACAATGAGACAATGGCTTTAACTTCTTGAAATAAATTTAACCTTAAACGCATTCATTCAAGTTGTTCCAAATCATTAACATTCAAAATCGGCGTCTAAGAGCTCTGGAGTAAATATACATATTAATCAAAACTTAAATGTCAAGTTTACTCACCCCTTTCAATTGCACACACACATTAATAATTATTTGGTCATTCAAACTTTGTAACTAATCCTATGTACTTTTTCATTAAAGTTTACGTTTTCATGAAAAGATAAGCTACTTACATGTTCATTATGTTTTTATTAGAAAACACATTTTTTAATTACTTTTGTGGACATAGACCTAATCTTTTTACACGAAGGCAAATATTGGTGATGAATGTCGATCCAGTTACTCGACTAAGTCATATTTTTTATTAAGTTATTTGGTTGGAATGTCATTGTAGTTATTTATTTAAGATTTACAAACACATTTTGTTAATTAATACCTACCTTGTTGCTTTAGCTACTCGTTTTCAAGAAAAAAATACTAGTAAAGCTACTTAGTCAAAAGACCTAAGAATGAATGTGGCAACTTATAGGGTGATAACGAAATGAATGTGACAACTTATGGGGTGATAAACTAACACTGAATCCTAATTAACTTGCATATTTTATCCAATAAAACCTAGTAATTTTGCGAGCTAATGACTCTTCACAACCTAATAGATTATGTTCAAAATTAAATTAATTTTAATCGATCTAAGCCATTGATACATTCACACAATTCACAATGTGCAACCTAAAACACACTAACAGTAACATCATGTTACCCATGTTAAGGCTAAAATTGTGATTTATGAGAAAGTACTGAGAAATTAGGAAATGTACATCATGCTTTAATTAAAAATGACAAAGACATTTTTGCATATAAATATGATTGTACATGCATTCATTGATATTTTCTGGGTATAATTGTTTATCAATGTGATTAAAATGTGAATTATGAGTTATTTGCGTTAAAATTTATTTGGAGACCATTAGTATTATTTCGAAATTTTTGGTGAATTTGAGGTACATTTGGACTAGGACAAATGCCAAGTGGTTGTATAAATTGATACATGAAAATTTTGGATGATTAAGCCTAAAATTGAGAGACTTTTGGCATAGTTAAATTGGTGACAAATGGACTAGTAATTAAGTGACAAATGGATCAATTATTCTGTGACAAGTGGACCAATAATTAGGAGACATATGGACTGATTAATTGGTGACATATGGCAGCACCTTCAGTAGATTAGTAGCAGCATCTTGATTAAGCAAATGTAAGACATGCCTTAGGACAAATGTTGTGCTATAAAGTTGACACCTAGCATATTGATGGAGCAAATTCCAGCAGTAATGTTTCTGCTATTTCTCTTGCCCTTCTCCACCAAATTTGCTCCAACTTTCTCCTCTGTAATTTTCCTAAACCCTAGCCAAATTGCTGCACCAATACCAGCTTTTTACATTACACAAAATAGCCAAGAAAACCAGCTGAAAGTTACCTTCATCTTGCTATCCAAAATCAACCTATTTTCATCATAAGTTTGTGATGAATTTTGCGTGCATGGAGACTTGATTTAATATGAAGTTTGAGCTTAATTGAAAGCCTAACAAGTAAGTGACAATCTAATCTTTATGATATGTTTAGTAGTATGAGAATTATGCCTGAATTGGAATAACATATATGAGATATTGTTGAAGATGTATGATGGAATGTTATGAACTGGAGAATTTTCATTGAATAGACAATGGTATTTTGATTATATCTTGAAATTTAGGTTTCCAAATACGTTGATTATTGATTCAGAATAAATTAGAGACATAAGTCTACAA
Source organism: Erythroxylum fimbriatum (assembly GCA_026770325.2). Classification (NCBI taxonomy): domain Eukaryota; kingdom Viridiplantae; phylum Streptophyta; class Magnoliopsida; order Malpighiales; family Erythroxylaceae; genus Erythroxylum; species Erythroxylum fimbriatum. Next base: position 345,495 of record JANZLH020000108.1, read on the forward strand.
ATTTTATGAAGAAGTCGAATGTTAATTCTATCTCTAAGCATTTCAAAATCTGATTGGAAGTAGAGTTAGGAGTTCTGTTATAGTTTAAAAATAATCTGAATTGTTTTGGATATAACTTTCAGTACACTGAATCAAATTGTATGATTCTAGTGTTATTAGAAACTGGAAACATAGTGGAACAATTGTCTAGAAGAAAGTGTTACTAAAATACAACATTTTCCTTGTCATAATGATCATGCATATTTATCTCGAAAGGGGGTACTAGGATGAAAATACTGTGGTGTGCTGGAATTTGATAACTAGAATGTTTTTACTGAACTTGCTTTAGTATTTTGGCTATATTTTGATCTGTAGATTTACAAATGAAATGATTCTTGATTTAAATTGAACTAGAGACCTTTGGCTACAAATGTTAAGAAAAAATTGAATTTGAATTATGTCCTTAAGGGAGTTTAGCTTGAAAGTAAGTATTAGCTTAGGCAGTAGCACTATCAGGGACAGAAATCAGGTCTTGTTGTTATTGAATAAACTGTATTGATATAGGTCAAATCAGACAAAGGTGTCTTCACAAAAGTTATAGTTTATTCTCTTAACTTTCTATTGGTATAAAGTTTGTAATTTTTGGATATTGGAATTGAGAGATATGAGGTGTACAACTTGAATGCATGATCATGCATTAGCCAAAATTTCAAATGTACACAGTCTGTGGTATTTTAAGCATAACTCATAAAATAATGAATCAAATTGTACGATCTGGGTATCTTAGAAACTTAAGACATTATAGAACAAATTTCCAGAAGGAAGTGTTGCCTAATTTTGTCATTTACCTTATCAGAATAATTATGTAAAGTTGACCCGAAAGCATATTATGAGAAAAAAAATCTAAAATGATCAATTGAGTTATGAAATTAGTTTCACATTGTGTTATTATGGTCCAAACCCTAAGTACAAATTATATTAATGAGGGTTTTTCTATCTGAATGATATGGTGACAAAATCTCGATAAGATACTCGGAATTGTCCTTGAATATGCATTGTGCATATTGTCTATACATTGATGTGCATAAAGAAAGACTTATACATTTGTGCAAAATTGTGATATATGTAAATGTGTTTTGTATGACATAGAGGAGCACATTAATAATTGGTGAGACTTATTTTGATAATTTGATTGCACGTTCTTTGCTCCAAATTTGATCTGATGATGAAGTTGAATCTACTGAGGGTGCTTGCAGGAATTGTTCCCAAGTTGGGTGATGAAGTTGAATCTACTGAGGGTGCTTAGGATTACTAACTGTAGAAATTGTGAGGAATTGCCTCCATTGAAAAAGTTGTCAAGCCTTAAAGAGCTATACATAGAGAAAATGACGATGAAAAGAGTGCGTGTTGAATTTTTGGGAATAGAAAAAAAAACACGTCTAACATCTGTCTCATCATTTCCAAAATCAAAATTTTCGGAATGGAAAGAGTGGATGATATTGATAGGTGGTTGATGGAGAGTTCTAACAATATAATTACAGTTATGCCATGCCTTCAACATCTCTGTATCCGGCTCTGCCCAAAGTTGAAGTCATTGCCACACCATCTATTGTCGCCGACCATCACCGGACTCCTGCGGCTGGAAACATACTTCTGCGATGTTCTTCAACAACAAATCCAAAAGCATAAACTTTGCCACATAGCTCATCTCTTTATTGGACAAGAAGGTACTTTACTCCTTATCTCATAATTAATTATCTTTCAATTATATTTTTACTTTTTTTTGTATTAACTCTTTTTTATCATATCAATTACATAATATATTTTACAAATATAATTACTTAATTTTTTTAATAAAAATGATCAAATTCTATTGTTATAATAAAAGATAATTAAATATTCAAATAATATTTTAAACAAGAATTTTAATATATTTTTTAATACCTTAAGAAGAAGAAACAGAAGAAGAAGAGATTTTTATCCTCTTGAGAAGAACAAGGTTGTGAATCAATCTAACTGCTACATACGATGAAGAAGAAGAGCTATTGAGGTTGAGGTACTATCCTTTTATCCGCTCTTCTAACTGCTACATACGATGAAGAAGAAGAGCTATTGAGGTTGAGGTACTATCCTTTTATCCGCTCTTTACCAGTCTGAATCAACTATATATGAAACTTCAAATTTCAATATTATATTATATTAAGCTTTTGAGCCTTACTCTTCTCAATTTTCAAGAATAAACAAATGTGGTATGAAAATGTGGACTAGCCAGAAGGTACCAGTAAATGATGGGTTTGGTCGTCTTTGCATCGGTGGCTGCTTCGGCTTGGTTCCCTATTATCTCCGTGTTCCAAAGCAGACTTCTCTTCAACCGAGCTTTTAGCAAAGGCTTTTAGATCCAACGAATCCTATCAGGCGGAAAGAAACACAAATACAAAACAAAACAAAACAAAGCAAAAAGAGAAATATATATCATAGGTTCTGGATATGTATATTTTATGAACACATAAAAAAAAAAAGTGACAGATGAATCAGGAGAACTGGAAGGTTTGAGAGTAATTGAAACAAGAGGTACGGTTTTGAAATAACTTAGTTACCTATAAAATCGCAGATTATCCAAAATTGGCAATCTCAATCGCAAAACACCAGAAAATAAAACACCGACGTTTGGTAACGCAGTTCGGCCAACTTGCCTACATCTGCGGGGCCCTCACCCAGATTAATCTCTTCCACTGTAGTTCATAAAAGATTACAAAGATTGACCAACCCCGAATGACTCAATCTATGTAACTGACCCACAACCTAACTACCTGTGAAAGTTTTCACACCCAATAACACGACCGACTCGTGTTAACCTCGTCAGAGGATTTTTCAAACTATTTCTACTTTAAAAACAAGGACAAATAATATTAAGAAAACGATAATTCCAGTTCTGAAAAAAATAGCAATAAACCAAGTTGTCGCAACACCAGTATGTAAACTGATCTATGAAACTAAATATCAAAACCCACTTCACTAACAGACAACTTGCTGAATATGAAACTGATGTAGTATATGGCTGCACCAAATGAACACTTCACAAAGAACAACTCAATCAACGAACGAGAAGCATCCAGAACGCAGCAGCACAACCAACAAAGACCACCACACAATCAGGAGATGATCACCATTAACACAGCAGCCCCTAGATGCGCAACACACCCACTGAATTTTTTCCTTCACAGCACAAAAACCAAGTCTGCGCAACACACATAGTAAACCCTACAACCTCTGCCACCTCAGCCAAGATTCAATCCACCAAATCTCAATATTCACGTTACCTTACTCAAAAATACCGTGCAGCCGCAATCATCAACTCATATTGTGTAAGCTACCAAGAGTCACTATCAAACACGCATACACCTAGGTTTTTGATACACTCTTGGTCAAACTAGGACTCCCATAGATTTTTTCCAATAATAAATCTACTACTCCATTTCATATCCAATATCAAGTGTTCCAAAATAAGAACCCAATTCCAAAATAAAATCTCCAACATGATATCAAATTTAAGTCAAATCTTCAAATATGCCAAAATAAATAAAATAGATATATTTAGCATATATCTAACAGTTATTGGTTGGCGGATATTTTCAAGTATATCGGTTAGTGTCGATTTATTGGGTATGTTAATTATGAGTTATTTGTCGGAATCTTATTGTTTGGAGCAGTCATGTTGCTTCAAACAACTACAGAAATAGACTAAGATAAGTTTGTGCATGAAAAGTCATAGTGGTTGGGAAAAAAATTGTTACAACTTATTCAAAATTGTTAGCTATATGTGTGTGTGTGTGTGTGTTATGGGTTGGAAAAATGATTGGTTTTACCTCATTCCAAATTAAACCTCATTTTTTGTAACTTTTATTACGAGACATTAATAAATGATTCTTACTTATATATGATCTGATTCCATATTATTTATTGTCCAAAAACATCACAAAATTGAGTGCCCAAGCCTTATTCGTTAAAATGTATCAAAGAGTAAAGTGAGACTTCTACTAGTTTTCTTGTCGAGATTTAGTTGTTAATTTGTTTGAGTTTTCAGTAAGTGTTCTTATACTTTTAACTTTTCAAATAGAGTTGACTATGCCTTTAAAGTGTGGAATTGAAGGGATTAACATATGTGTGGGCACAAATTAAATTACAGACAAGGGGTCCAAGATCTCCTTAGTGTCATTGTTGTCGTGGATCAGTTAGTGGATTTTCGCCTAAATAAGGACAAGGAAAAACTCTCCTCAATGTTTTAAAAAATAGCAAGGCTACTAAAGAGAATTTTGTTGGGCAGAATGACAAAGTTAAGCATGGGCAAAATTCTCAAATTTTTGTTCAACGAAATATTACTTGTTTCATATGCAACGAACCATACTATGCGTGGGAGTGTCTGAGGAAAACAAAGTTGAATGCATTGCTAACTGAGGAGGAGGATAATGGTGAAGTATTGATTGCCAATCCATTAATGGTGAAAGGGGCACCTAGTTGTGGGACTTCTATGACCTTTGACGAATAAACTTAATGATGAAGAGGATTGTACACACTTCCTTCGATGGTGATGAGGGGTTGCAAACAAACGTGTAGTCTCATTTGTGGTTGTTCTATTAGGGGTAAAGTGGTTGCTTTTTGAAGGAATTAAAATAAGTAATGAGGGCTTCCACCATAAAATTTTGACGAAATGGCCATGGAAGTTTCATTTTGGTAAGAGCTTACCCAACATGTTTTGTTAAATTTTTGCATCGCAAAAAGTGATGAATTGACTAACTTTGGAAGCAAGTTGTCAAAGAATAAATGTGTTGGAAAATTGGACACAATTACTGCAAACGAATGTCAACTTTCTTTTGGTGGGGGAGAATTGTGAGACCTTCTTTTTGGTTTTCGGTATGTATACATGTTGCACAACTTTGACAATATGATGGTTGCATATTTTGGCAAGAAAATGGTGCAACAAAGTTGTCCAAAAAATTAACTAAGTCACCAAAAAGTATATAAGTTGTCCATTTGAATGAAATGCAACAACATTCATAATCATAATGATCGTGGTATTGTGGTTTTTAAAATTTCATATTTAACATAAGTTAAAGTTCACTTCAACTCCTAGTTATGATAGTGACTAATGGCAATTATTAGTTGATTGTTATATTCGGTTATGTTCACTATTGTTGGTTTTGTAGGTTATGTTAATTATTAGTTATTTTTCCTAATTTGATTGTTTGGAGGAGTCATGTTGCTACAAACAACTTCATAAATGAATTAGGATAAGTTGGAGGAAAAACTACTAAAACTTATCCAAAAAATATATTTTCTTTTTTGTTTATGTGCACGATCGTGCGTGTATACGTTATATGTGTGTGTGTACGTGCTTATGTTCGTATGTAAATACATATATGTATACGTGTGATGTGTGTGTGTGTGCCTATATATGTGATGCAAGTTTATATGTGTGTGTGTGTGTGTGTTTGCATGCGTGTGTGCGAGTGCATGCATGCTTATATGTGTATGTGTGTGCATATGTGCGCATGTGTACTTATATGCATGTGTGCGTGCGTGCATGTGTGTGCGCATACCGTATACGTGTGCATGTGCATTTATGTGTGCGTATGTGTGTGTGTATGTTTCTGTGCATATATGTCGGACCCCGAACCCGAAGCCCGACCGGTCCGAGGGGTGAGCCCTGGCTGATGGCCCACTCCCGGGACCGCTGGTTTCTGGCTGGAATGCTAATCCTGTTACTGCTACTT
>JANZLH020000108.1:398457-414952 GCA_026770325.2 Erythroxylum fimbriatum
AGCCTATCGTGTTTTGGGTAGAACTCTCTATCTACTTAACCAAATTGCATGAAATTTATTACATTAGAAATTAAGACATAGAAGAATGAAATTAATTTATAAGATTATAGGCCAATGTGGGAAGTAAAGGAAGAAGAAGGACCAATATGCAAATTTTCTAAAGTTAACACATAGACCAATTGGATTAAGGCATGTGTGACCAATAATAATAATAATAATCTTACTCACATTAACATGCTAATTAACTCCACAAAATAAAATAATTAATCTATCAAGACCTCAAATTTTATTTAAATCATGCTTAACTTCAATGAACAAAATTCAGGGGCCAACATAGATGATATTAGTAAGAAATCTTCTTTGGAAGAAGAATTTCACCGAATTAGGTTAAGTAGACAAGATGGTTTACTTTTAAAAATGAACGATGATGGAACAAATCATAAGTGAATATTGGAGTCCCATTTCTAACTGAGACTCAAGCATAAGACGTAGAATATACTACTAAGAGTGTATACATTATGTTTGATGTAAAGTATCCAACTACGTGATTGGATTCTTAAATTTGAGGTGACACTATTGCTAATGTGAGGATAACTTAGGTACACATTATATTCTATGCAAATATGTTCAGAAGATACAAATTAGATTTGATGAATGTGTTACCAGCTCAGAAAGTTAGGATTGTAAATAAATTGAAATGTGCGGAGAAACTAGTATGAATGAATAGAAATTAGAATAAGTCAATGAGAAATCAGAGGAAATTGAATGAATGGAGAAAATTATTCGAGAAATGAAGACAATTGGAAGACTGAAAATAACAAGAGATAATATTACCTCACTTAAGGAATTAGTTACTTAAGGAATTACGAGAACTAATTATGGGCACATTGAGTTTTAGCAATATCTGTCTGAGTTAACAAACGCCCCTAATAGTATTATGCTGTTGAAGAATAAAGCATCCCAATTTTGCTTGGATCAATTAGTGTCTATGATCATAGACAATATATTAAATGTATTCAAAAAATTGAGAAGAATATTTTGAGCATTAAAGGTAAATCTTACAAATTATGAGAAACAATTAGATGCCAAGTTCAATGAGATTGAATCTTAGCTTTATCAAATAATATGTTTGTTGGACCCCGAACCTTTCTATTAAATGAGAAATTATTAGCGATTATTCATGTGTAGAGAAAAGGAGAATTCATGTGTTTGAAATGAAATAGAAAAGATAGTTTAGGTACAAGATGGGTCATATATGAAAGGTTGGTAGTTAAAAGCTGGAAAATGTAATTGAAACATGTTCATTGAGTATGCTTTGATATTTTAGCCATAACTTTTGCTCTAGTTATTAGAATGAGATGATTCTTGATTGGTTAAATTAGAGAGTTAGGGCTATAAATTGTCTGATGAAATTGAGTTTTAATTCAATCTCTAAGAATATAAATTTTCGGATGGAAGTTGAGCACAAAATATTGTTTTAGTATAAGAACAGTCTAGAAATGTTTGGGGTATAACTTTTAGACTATGGAACCAAATTGAATGATTTTGATGTCAATAGAAAATTGAGACAATGAGGAACATTTTTCTTGAGGAAGTGTTATCAATTTCCTTCAATTACATGGTTAGAAAAAGGTCTTGATTTTTGGAAGGAGTTAAGCATGATTTAAATAAATTTGAGGCCTTGCTAGATTAATTATTTTATTTGGAGTTAATTATTATGTTAATGTTGGTAGGATTTTAAAATATGAATTAGTTGAATTAAGTAGCAAGAGTCTGTATGTATGAGGGCATTTTGGGAAGATCACTTAAGCATTTAAGTTACAAGGCATGCAAGGAAGGGTATAGGGGTTTTTGCACACTCATTAATGGCAAACTTGAAATAAAAGGTGTGGTCTTGTTTTTAAAAAGGGGCAAAACTTGGATTGGAAGAGAGAAAGGTGAGAAGCAACGAAAATTAAGAGAGAAAGGAGAGAGTTTTGGTTTTAAGAGAAAGGAAGGAGGAAGTTAGGGTTTCTTCATTTCATGATTTTCAAGAAGCATTTTGAAGTTGATTCAAAAAGGAAAAAGGAAGAGGAGGATGAGAGCTTCCATTAGAGCCAACAAACTCTTCATTTGGTGAAGAATCAAGGTAAGAGTATGTTTGATTTGTTGGTTTTTTTGAAAGATTTGGTTCATGAAGCTTAAGAAAATGTATTGGTTTAAGTTTTCTAAGATCAATTTTAGTGATTATGTATTGTGGGTTTCTCAATTGGAATGCCTATTGATTTGGGGATTTTTGTCAATGTTGAAGAAAATGAAGAGAGGACAGAGGAGCAAGTGCAGAGGCTTTTTGAGCAAGGTTTTCAAGCAAGGAAATTAAGGTGAGTTCCATGTTTATAATTGAGTAATGAGCCACAAATGTTTTCTTTTGAACCAAGAGAATAAAATGATTTCAATTATTTTAATTAAATGTTGCTTTTATGGCTTTTGATTGATTTGAGAAATTATTACATGTTTGGTGTATAAAATTGTGATGATGAATTATGAATTGTTAAATGAAAGGGTTTTCAAAAAATTGCATGTTCATGAAAAACAAGTTTCCGAAATGTTGCCATTTGGGCAATCTTTTTGCAAGTCAAGATTACATGTTATATTGGTTTGGTTTGGTTTGGTTCGTTTTATTCTGTCAAGTGCACTTTGACTAAAGGATTTTCCCGCCTGCCCGCTAGTGGCACGGAGCTCCTTCACGGAGTCACCTAAGTCCATGACCACACAAAATCATTATATAGGATTGCGATATTACATTTTGTTCACGGCTACACAGGACCATTATATGGGAATGTGTTAGTACGTTCTGTTAAGGGCTACCCAAACCATTCTGATGTGCTTACGTGTTTATGATTTTTGAACAAGTTGAAAAATGCATAAATTGTGTTGGTTGTGATTTTGATTTCATGACAAGAATTTTGAGGGAAATAAATATTTCAATGGTTTTTGCTTGTTGCTCGGTTATAAATTTGTTACCCACGAGTTTTAAGCTCACTCCCTTTCATTCCCATCTCAAGGTGATGAGAAAGAGATCGGGTGAAAGAAAGTCAAGGCATTCATTTGATTATGCATATTTTGTATTTTAACTTAGATTGATGTAAAATAAGACTTTAGACACATGTCGAGAATTATAGGGTTTTGTATCATTTGTATTTCAGATTTGTGATATTGATGATGTAATGTGACTTCAAATGCCATTAAAGCTTTGTAAACATTTATCTTATGATGTTAATGATATATGAATTGTGTATGGATGATATGAGTTGAGTTGGATTTAGATGTATTTGAAGAAGTTTTCCGTTTGAGTTGATGAACTTTGAACATGAACTATTATTATATATATAAGTGAGATACTAGAGAAAGGAAAGATAGGAATATTATGAGGCATGAGATGTTGTTGAATATGAAGAGTCAAATAAATTGAGGTTGAGAGTTTGATGAATTCCAATGGGTAGTTGAATGGTTATGCACATAATATTCCAAGTTTGTATAGTGCAAAATTCCAAGTTTTTCATGAGGGTAAAATGTGTATTTTAACTTCCAAGGAAAAACTTAATTGATCTATGTAGAATTAGCTAAAGTTTCATTCATGAAAGTCGTAGTTCGTCTTTATAGCTTTCGAACGATATAAAGTATGCAAGTTTTAGAAATCGGGGCTGAAAGTTATGATCATTACAAGTTAGGATGTTGTAGAGGATGTGTATCCCAAACAATTAGTGTATATGAAGTATTATCGGACTAGAAAGAGTTGAATTTGGCAAGATTATGAGTAAAAGGGATGACAGGATGGGTTTAGGATCCATTAGAGGGGTCTTGGAGAGTGGAAATTTAGTTTCACCCGAAGGTTACACGGCCTGCCCGTGTAAAATCACATAGGTCGTGTGTTTCCAGCACAGGAGCACTATTACACCCGAAAGTTACACGATCTCCCCGTGTTGGTTTATACGGCCCGTGTTTTTATAAACAACAGAATTTCATTTTGGAGTCTACACAAAAGTTGTAGCTCTATAAGTCTTCTTTTAAACTGTACAAAAACGAAGTCAATCTGACGTTTGTAGTGAGAGTTATGGCAATTGCGCTAAGCTATGTACAATATGAGTAAGGACATGAACATGTTGGATTTTTTTGAACATAACTTCTTCGTCTGACCTCGAATTGAAGCGATTCTTGAAGCATGGGATTCCTAACATGTTTTCCTATCTCTCCAAAAAAATTGGTATCCATTGGTGTTGAATTCAAAAAGTTTGATTGAAAGAAAGTGAGGAGTCAGTTGGAAGACCGTGACTTGATTATGAACATACTTTGGATTTTTAAGCATATCTTGAGCTATAGAGCTCCGAATGAGATGGTTCTTGCTCTAAAATAAACTAGAGTCTAAGATCTAAAATTTTGAAGAAGTCTATTGTGAGTATAGTGATTTCATTATGTGGGCTAGCCTTTGTGGTTTGAGATGTTATGAGAATGACGATGAACCAATGATGGTTTAATACTTTGGCATAACCCTATAAGAAAACCTGCTCACGCTTTATGAGGGTTAAATGAATTAATCCTACAGGGTGATACGCACACGTTTCATGATTTTGAAAAGTGTTAGAAATCCAGAAATAAAGTGTTCGGAATCCAACGGGATCCAACATTTGTGGTATCAAAGCAAGAGTTGGGTTTCAAAAACGGGATCCAACATTTATAGTATCAGAGCAAGAGTTGGATTTATGAAACAAGCGGGATCCAACAAGTAGAGGCTTCATTAAAAGTAACTATTGGGAAGTGATAGGTATGGAAAAGAATGAGTATGAAGAAATCAAAGAAACCGAGGAGGCAGAACAAGTAGCAGAAAACCAAGAGATGGTTAAGTCAATTAATGTCTCCCCTAAAAAAGGGAGAGCATTCTGAAGGAGAATTGTTAAGTCAAGAAGATTTCACTTCTATTAATTTTGGTGGCAATCAAATAATAATAATCTTAGAAATAAATGAACTGTTTTGATAAGTTTGTTAAGTGTACAGAAAAATGTAAGTATCCATAGTCATCACAGACAAAGAAAAACACGGAAGAAGCAAAAACACAGACAAAGCAAAAACATAGACGAAGCAAAACACAGAAGAAGCAAAAAACAGACGACATGTCATCATAGAAGAAGCAAAACACAGACGACACGCCATCACAGAAGAAGCAAAACACAGAGGACACGTCATCATAAATGAAGCGACAAAAATAAAATGATACACTAGAACGTCAGACAGTTAGTTAGTTGGAGTTAGTTACAGAACTCAACTAAATAACGATTTCTGGAAGAAACAAGAAGTAGTTTTTCAAGAAGCAGTTGGAGATTTAGGCTATAAATACTAGTCCTAGTCAAAGACTGAGAGAACTTGTTGTTTTTACTTAGAAAAAATCTGTATTCAAAGTGCAAAACAAGAGAGCAAATAATAATATAACGAAAAGCTCACAATATCTTTCTAGTGAGAGAAAGAAAAGGCTAAAGCCTAGAGAGGCTAAGATAGTAGAAAGAATACTTTGTGAAAGAGACCTAAAGAGGCTCTAGAAGGGAAGAAAGAATACTTGTAAAGTTGAAGAGTATAGTGAAATCTCAGATGAACTTTAAGGACTGGACGTAGCCTAAGGTTTGGGGTGAACCAATATAAAATCGCGACGTTTATTCTCTAACCTTACACTTTATTTTTCTTATTGTTAGACAAAATTTACTTGCGATTCAAATACGTATCAACTTTGGTAAAGTATCTTTGGTATTCATTTGATAGTTGAAAAAGATTTTCAATAAATATCAAAAGATTTGTAGTCTAGAAAAGATTACACAATTCAACCCCCCTTCTTATGTATTTTGTATACTTTAAGTGATTCCTATATTAACAAGTGATTTACTTCAGTTGGTATCAGAGCTCGGTTTCCAAGAACCACCTTTACAAAGTGAGGAAAAAGATCCATGGCTGAATCACATGTTTTTATAGTTGAAGGTGCCTCAGTCACAAGACCTCTTGCATTCAATGATGAGGATTATCATTATTGGAAGGGACAATATGCGGCTCTTTATAGAATCCACACATATTGATCTTTGGGATATCATCGAGAATGGACCATACACACCAGTAGATGATGAAGGCAATATCATTCCTCGTATTAGATGGTCAGCCGATCAGAAAGCTCGATTTCAATTAAATTCAAAGGCCAAGTTCTTTCTGAGTTGTGCTCTAAGCAGAAGTGAATATGATAAAGTTTATAGATGCAAAACTAGAAAGGAGATATGGGACAGTTTATCCATTGAACATGAAGGCACAAATCAGGTGAAAGAATCCAAGATTAGTAGTCTTGTACATCAGTATGAGATGTTCAAGATAAAAGAGGATGAGTCTATTGATCAGATGTTTGGATGATTTCAAACTATCGTTAATGGACTTAAAGCTCTTGGGAGAATCTACGATAATCAAGACCATGTCAGAAAGATTCTCATAAGTCTACCTAAAAGATGGAGACCCAAAGTTATAGCAATATAAGAAGCCAAGGACTTAAGCAGATTGAAGTTAGATGAATTGCTTGGTTCTTCGAAGATACATGAAGTAGAGTTTGATGCAGAAGATAAACCTAAAAGAGACAAATCTATAGCATTAAAGGCTAATCAGAAGAATCAAAAGATCTAGAGAAATAGAAGGCCATCTTCAAAAGCATTAAAGATTGAAGAAATCAAGGATGATGATGCCAGTGAATCTGATCAAGATTTAAGAGAAGATGATGATGAACTATCCTTCATTTCGACAAAGAGGAGGATGTAGAAAAAGAAAGCAAAGAGAAATAAAACTTTTCTTTTAAGAAAAATAGCAAAGACAAAGTCAAGAACTAGAAAACCTCTATCATTTGATATAAGTGCAACAAACCAGGACATTATAAGTCTGAATGTCTATTGCTCAGAAGAAAACAGAAGAAAAGTAAAGAAAACAAAAAGAGCATGATGGCAACTTAGGAAGATTTGGATTTTCCCGAATCTGATTCTGATTCAGAAGCATCAGTACGAGCAAATATATGTTGAGTAGTGGAAAAAGAAAGCGACGACGAGGTAACTTCTAATTTTAATGAACTTTAAGAGGCATATTTAGAATTATTAGAAGAATCACATGCTATATTAAAGCAATATAGAGCTTTAAAAAGAAAATTTGCTGAAAACTTGAAGAACACGGAAGTGTTAGAAAAATAAAATGTCTGCCTTAAGAAACAAATAGACGATATGAAAAATAAAGTGACTATAGATAGATCTGAGGAAATTAGTCAATTGAAACAAAGGATTAATACTCTTTCAGCAGATTTATCAACCTTTACTGAAAGTATGAAAAAGATAAACGACATAATTGGAAGATATAGACACCCTAATGATAAGAGTGGTTTAGGGTTTACTAATAATATTGTTCGTCATAATAAGAGTTTTGTTCCTTACAGAAACAAAAAGAAACAATCTTCTTACTATTATTCGATGAATAATTGTAAGACTAACCCCAAAGGACCCAAGAAAATCTGGGTACCTAAAAAGGACATGATATCTACTACAGATATCCTTCCTTGGAAGAAGGTCTATGTTCCTAGACCTCCAAAATAAGCATGGAGGATTAGTAACTTTTGGAGATAACCAGCAAGGAAAAATAGTTGGAATCGGCAAAATTGGTAAAGATTCCTTTGCATCTAGTGATAATGTTCTGCTAGTTGAAGGTTTACAGTATAATTTGATTAGTGTAAGTCAATTATGTTATTTTGACTTTGAAGTATCCTTTAATCAAAATTCTTATGTAGTCAAAAATAAGGACGGTTCTATATTCTTTTCTGCCAAAAGACAAAATAATCTCTATAATATTAATTTAGAAGATTTGCAAAGTCAAAATATTTCATGTTTTATATCAACGGATGAGGAAATTTTGATTTGGCATAAAAAGCTAGGTCATATTAGTTTTAAACATATTTCTAAGTTAGTTAAACATGATTTGGTAAGAGGTTTACCAAAAATAAGTCTTAACATAGGTTTCTTTTATGAAAGTTGTCAAAAAGGAAAACAAGTTAAAACATCTTTTTCTTCTAAAAATGTTGTAACTTTGTCTAGACCTCTAAAGTTGTTACATATAGATTTGCTTGGTCCAACTAGAACAATAAGTCTTGGCGGAAAGAAGTATGGTCTCGTAATTGTTGATGACTTCATTAGATTTTGTTGGATATTGTTCTTATCACATAAAAATGAATCTTTTAAGTGCTTTAAAGTTCTTTCCAAAAAGTTACAAAATGAAAAAGGAATATCTATCGTTGGAATTAAAAGTGATCATGGTGGTGAATTTGAAAATGAAAAATTCAGAATGTTTTGTAAAGAGAATGGAATTTTCCATAATTTCTTTGCTCCTAGAACTCTACAACAGTATGGAGTTGTAAAAAGAAAAAATAGGACGATTCAGGAAATGGCAAGAACCATACTATGTGAAATGAATCTTCCTAAGTATTTCTAAGCAGAAGCTGTAAATATAGCGTGTTATATTCAAAATAGAATACTTTTGCGACCTCTGTTAAATAAAACTCCATATGAGTTATGGAAAGGAAGGAAGCCAAATATCTCTTACTTCCATCCGTTTGGTTGCAAATTTACTATATTGAATATAAAAGAAATATTGAATAAATTTGATTCTAAGATCAATTCAGGAATTTTTCTAGGATACTCATTGCCTTCTAAAGCTATAGGGTTTATAAACTTGCTTCTAAATTTGTTGAAGAATCTATGCATGTCAAGTTTGATGATGATTCACAACCAGATAGAAGAAATGATTCTGATGATGAAACTCTATCTGCTCCTTTAGTTAATAATGTAGAGTTGTCACCATCAGATGCTCCACTAGATAAAGTAAAAGATATTCCTGAAAACCTTAGTCTTAGAAAAGACTGGAAGTATAAATCCTCTCACCCAGAAGACCTGATTATACGTAAAACTTCAGAAGGTATGAGGCCTGGGTCTAAATTTAGAAGAGAGGCAAATGTAGCTTTTATTTCTGAATTAGAGCCTAAGAAAATTGATGAAGCTCCTTAGGATGAAGCTTGGATTCTAGCCATGCAAGAGGAGTTGAATCAATTTACAAAGAATAAAGTTTGGTCTTTAGTTCCTACACCCTCCAATAAGTCAATCATAAGAACCAGATGGGTTTTTAAAAATAAAATAGATGAATTAGGTAGAGTAAGTTGTAACAAAACTAGATTAGTAGCTTAAGGCTATAATCAACAAGAAGGAATAGAATATAATGAAACCTATGCTCATGTAGCTAGATTATAAGCTATTAGGATTTTGCTTGCATATGTTGTTTTTCATAATATAAAACTGTTTCAAATGGATGTAAAAAGTGCATTTTTGAATGGTTTTATAGATGAAAAGGTTTATGTAAAGCAACCTCCTAGTTTTGAAGATTCTGATAAACCAGATTATGTCTATAGACTTCATAAAGATTTGTATGGATTGAAATAAGCACCTCGTGCTTAGTATGATCGTCTAAGTTCCTTTCTGATTGAAAATGAATTTAGTAGAGGTCAAGTAGATAAGACTCTGTTTAGAAAATGTATTAAAAATGATTTCATCATAGTATAAATATATGTAGATGATTTTATTTTTGGTGCAACTTCTAAAAAGCTATGTTCCAATTTTGAGAATTTGATGAAAAGTGAAATTGAAATAAGTATGATGGGTGAATTAAAATTATTTCTTGGTTTACAAATTAAGCAAACCGAAGAAAAGATTTTTATTCATCAACAGAAATATATTAAAGAACTGTTGGTCAAATATAAAATAGAAAAGGTGAAACCAATGTCAACTCCTATGCATCCTTTAAACCTTTTATCTAAGGATGAAGTAGGTAAGAAGGTTGATCAAATTCTTTTCAGACGAATTATTGGTTCTCTACTTTACCTTACAGCAAGTAGACTTGATATATTATCTAATATCTGTTTGTGCGCAAGATTTCAAGCAAATCCTATAGATTCTCACTATATTACTGTTAAAAGAATTTTGAGATACTTGTCAGGCTGTACTAATCTTTGATTAATGAATGAGAAAGATAAAGATTTCAGGTTAATTGACTACTGTGATGCTGATTACGTTGGAGATAGGATTGATAGGAAGAGTGCAAGTGGAGGTTATCACTTCCTTAGTCATAATCTAGTTTCTTGGTCGAGCAAGAGGCAAAGTTCAATTGCTCTATCTACTACAGAAGCTGAATATATGTCAGCTGCAAGCTGTTGTTCACAGATGTTATGGATTAAATATTAGTTAGAAGATTACTCCATACAAGAGTTTTTCATCTGGTGTTCAACAGAAGGCAAAGAAAGTTGAACACCAATTGGCACGTTATAATTCTTCTCAACCTATCAGCAAGGAGGATTTGAGAATGAAGGTTATAGAAGAATCTGTACCTATTCAAAGCAGAAACTCAATTATTATAAGAGAACCTTCGAAAAAGTTAGTTAAGGTACAAGTCGAACCTATACTAATCAATGATCAATCAATACATCTTTTAAATCATGAAGAAAGAAGTTTATATGATATTCTGCGAGATGAAAAGACAGAACCATATTCAACGAAGATTTCTAAGGATCGGTATACAATTTATTCGATTACAACCAGAACATTGATGAAAATTGTGTCAGATATACAACCGATTCAAACCTTGTGCGAAATGAAGAAAAAGGGAAAAAGAAGTTATTTCCTGAACAAAATGAAGATGATCTTACAGAAGATCAGATTTAAGCAGCTGTGAAGAACATAGATGATGCATGCAATGCAGCTTAACCTGGAGGTATCTATGTTTCACATCATATCTCAAAACCATCAAGATGTCAGTGTGGAGTTTCCACCACAGATGTAACCTTCAAGGTAGTTGGAAAAGTGACAAAAGGACAGTACAGAACTATCATGGTTGAAGGTATCAATTTCAACTTAGAGACCTTTGTGCATTTGATCATTCATTTTAAACCTTTAAGTTTCATACCTTCATTCAAAGAAGTGTTACACCTTCTTAGACAACCAGTTCTAAAACTACCTTTACCTGATGATGTTGATCTCCCAGAAGGAAAAAAAATCTTCAAACCTCCTACTATCACAATTATAGATTTAGATGATTTACCTTCAGAACCACCTGTTGCTAAAAACTTCCATCCACCTAGCGAACTTCAACAAGAGTGTACTGTTGTTTTGGAGGAAGTCAGTCACACACAAAAGGAAATTCAGGAAGCTTTGGTAAAAGAAATTGAGGAAATTCATACTAAAGTTAATGACCTAAGTGACTCAGTGGGTGATCTTTATGAGGAAGTAGCATATCTTCAGGTTACTATTGAACAAGACCTCAAGATGATCCGCACTGATATGCAACATATGTTTTCTGAAATTATGAAGTGTCTTCATTGAAATTTTTGATTGATAACAAATAGGGGGAGAAGAGAAGAAGAAAGAAAGTATATGGGGAGATAAGAAGAGAAGATAGAAAAGTAGACAAGTTTTTGTGTTTACATATATCATATATATATTTCATATATGCATGTGTATTTCTTATGTTTTGTTGTCTCGTTATTCGTCTGAATAATAGTCATCTGAATTTCATGTTATCTTTCTAAAATTATGATTATTTGTTATCATAAAAAATGGGAAGATTGTTAAGTCAAGAAGACTTCACTTCTATTAATTTTGGTGACAATCAAATAATAATAATCTTAGAAATAAATGAATTGTTTTGATAAGTTTGTTAAGTGTGCAGAAAAATGTAAGTAGCACAAAAACACAAACGAAGCAAAACACAGACGACACGTCATCACAAAAGAAGCAAAACACAGAAGAAGCAAAACACAGAAGAAGAAAAACATAGACGAAGCAAAAAACAGAAGAAGCAAAATACAGAAGAAACAAAACACAGAACAAGCAAAACAAAGAAGAAGCAAAACACAGACGACACGTCATCACAGAAGAAGCAAAACACAGAAGAAGAATAACACAGACGAAGCAAAACACAGATGACACGTCATCATAGAAGAAGCAAAACACAAACGACACGTCATCATAGACGAAGCGACAAAAATCAGACGATACAAAATAGAAGATAAGCTAGAACGTCAGACAGTTAGTTACAGAACTCAACTAAATAATTGTTTCTGAAAGAAACAAGAAGCAGTTTTTTCAAGAAGCAGCTGGAGACTTAGGCTATAAATACTAGTCCTAGTCGAAGACTGAGAGAACTAGTTGTTGTATTATTTGGAAAATTTTGTATTCAAAGTGCAAAACAAGAGAGCAAATACTACTGTAACGAAAAGCTCACAACATCTTTCTAGTGAGAGAAAGAAAAGGTTAAAGCCTGGAGAGGCTAAGATAGCAAAAGGAATACTTTGTGAAAAAGACCTGAAGAGGCTCTAGAAGGAAAAAAAAAGAATACTTGTAAATTTGAGAAGTATAGTGAAATCTTAGACGAACTCTGAGGACTAGACGTAGCCCAAGGTTTGGGGTAAATCAGTATAAAATCACGACGTTTATTCTCTAACTCTACACTTTATTTTTCTTGTTGTTAGACAAAAATTACTTGTGATTTAAATGCATATCAACTTTAGTAAAGTATCTTTAGAATTCATTTGATAGTTGAAAAAGTTTTTCAAGAAATATCAAAAGATTTGTAGTCTAGAAAAGATTACACAATTCAACCCCCCTTCTTGTGCATTTTGTATACTTTACATGATTCCTATATTAACAAGTGATTTACTTCAACAAGAGCCATAACTCAAGCGAAAATACTGGCTCAAGCCAAATTTTCTTTAAGACAAAATTCAACTCTCACCCCTGTTATTTTCCCTAGCCACATGAAATCCCATTTAAAGTGCCTAACCCTTGACCATCACTAAAACTATAAGCTAATTACCCAAGGCAGAAATATAATTGCAAGATCAGTAAAATACCCGAGTACCTGTTGCAATGATGAGAATACTGTAACTTATGGTTTCCCCAATTGCAGTTAGAAGTGTCTTACATTTAACATCAGCAGACATAACTCGAATGCCAAGAACTGATTCAATACCTGGGTCCAAAAATTAAAAGTATACACTCAAAATGGAAGATATGGAACTTTTTTTTTGCAGTGAAAAGACAGAGATGGACCTTGAAATGAAGAAAACTATGACCCAAAGATATTCACCATGTTCCTTGTACCATTTGGGAGTCAACCTTTCCTCATTAGCACCTACACAAGTGTGAAATGCTGGAAAAAAATTCTAAAGATAAGCTCTTTAACACTATTCCATTCTTAACAATAATCCTTCCATGTCAATATAGCATCATCCACTGTTACTTCATACCAAATTTATGTTATGAACTGAATTTGATAAAATTATTAAGAGAAACTACAAACCTCCTTAGCAACAGCTTGAGCAGTCCTCCAATTATCGCCGGTTATCATAACTGGTTTGAAACCCATTTTGCAAAGGCCTTCTATGACTACAGTAGCTTCTCTCTTTAGTGGGTCTGCATCTCCTAAAATGCCAACCCATTAATGGATTAAGAAAAAAGACAGAAGATATATAACATGCATCCTTAAGACATACGGTGCAAACCGTCCTCATTAGACTCTTTTAAGTTTTGCAATAATAACCTCTCCCACAAATGGACAGAACACAACCATTCTAAACTCTACCTGTCAGAAAGAAAGAAGGTGGTCAACTCTTTGTATGATAAGCACGTAGAGTGCACAGACACTCTTAGGAATTTTATCCTCGACTCTTTTACATGATGAACTCAAAAAGGAGTGTACTTCGTATACTATAGCCTCTCCAAGCTCCTTTGCAGAAGTTGTAATAAGACCTCAAATGTCACCTTGTTGCCTAATGACTAGCTAGTTGGAAATCTTATTTATTTAGCTTTCAATAGTTTTGCCTTTAAAGCTTGCACTGTCATATTAAGATAAGTTTGTTAGTACTAGTTAGCAAATAAGTATGAACTTAACTCTTATTCTTTATTTCATCAATACATTTTGAATTTTTGAAAAGATATCCAATTTAAAATTTAAAATATTAAAATGAGTAAGACATTTTTTATTTTGAAAATTTTGTAGAGAAGGATATATTTGTAAATTGAAGAACAACTTGCATCAGTTGGAAGCTAGTCTCTTCATCCTCCCATCAATAAAAAGTGTATTCTTATGCCTTCCAAATTTTTTTAATATCAACATTTTGAACCTTGTGTAAGTACGAAAGGGAAAGTTAATCATAAAATTTTCGACAGTGTAGTTTCAGTTGTGAGGCTAACTCTCTCGTGATCTAAATGCTAATTGTTTTAATTAAATATAAAAGCAGCATAAAGTTATACGTCCGTCAATCCTAAAATTTATCCAGCATATAGAAATATCTTAGGCGTATTAAGCTCTACAATTCAATTAATAATATACCACCTATGCATCCAACGGAAAAAATGTGCACGTTGGAATTTGATATATGTAGAATTATCTCGAAGTAGACCTAAATCTTACACTTTAAACAAACAAGATACCCAATATTATCAAACAAACACGTTTTAGGATACAATGTATGTTAAACGTATTATGGCCATATACTGGAGAAGGAATATAATGTTCAAATATATTATGCCGTCAATGTTGAAATTTCATAATGTAGCTGTCCAGCAGATAGTGACAACGTTGTTGCTATCCTGCGTGGGCTTCATTTGTGTGGTTATACTTGACAATTGTGGCTAAAAATTTTTCCACTTTTGTGACGTTCTAGGCACGTACACCAACATGTTCCATGAATGTAACGGATTCTGAGCTGTACGGATATTGACGGGATGTGACCTGCTGATGACTTTTATTGGAGTATATTCAAACTTAAAAAGAAAAGAAGAAAAATTAAGAATATGGTATAGAATTTGTCATAAAAATATAAATAAGTTAAGTAAAACTAATCCTTATTTATATAATATAAGAAATAATAAGGAAAAATATTAAATAATGAAAAGAGTATAATTATATTTTAAGTAGAGTTACTTTGTATATATCTTAATTTAATTTATAAGAATTAGAAAAATAAGCTGACGAGTCTTGTAAATTTAATTGATTTGTATATTTATTATATATAAATATTAATTTTTTAAAAATAATAAAAATTGATAATTAGTTCATCATAAATTATTACCATTTTTCATTTTCCATCTATTTAGACTTTACTTTTAAATTAATGTATATTGAATCGATTTCAATTATAACACTAACAAATTAATTATTGCATATCCTGAAAAATGTCCAATTCAAAATTTAAAGCAATATATTGCTAGAAATTTTTATTTTAAAAATTTTGTAAAGAAGAGTATAACGAATTAAGAAACAATATGTATCTAGTCAAACGAACAGGGATCATTCATTCGTCAGCAAAGAAAGAGAAGTTTTTCGGGGACCACGAGGAGCGATGATGACAGGAAAGCAAAACTACAAATATTGAGGAATGAACGTTTCCCACATGTACGAGTCAATCATCAGTTTCTGAGCTGCAAACTCACGCTGAAATTGATTAAATAGGCCAATATGTGATGCCCGTCCACCGTATCCATTTTGCGGTTCACACTCCATTGACATATCTACGTCAGTGCACAGAAATGCTGACGATTTCAATCTTACCGAAGCACCAAAAAGTAATCACGACGATCACCATCCAACGTGCACCACGAGCTACAGTGTACTAAGAAAATTAATATATTTATTCATTAAAAGGTTGAATTTGATCATGTAAGATAGAGATATGACTCTTTGAAGCATGTGCATTCCTCTCATCCCACTATGCCATGGCCATGTAAGATGGAGCTATTTTGTAACTCCTTCCCTTAAGTGTTATCTATTGTTCTAATGTTTCATGCGATTATCTCTTGTCAAGATTGAGGTGGATTATGCAATTCACATTTCTAAATCATTGTTTTCCATGCGCTATTTGTGTAGGAGTACTAGAATAGAAGATGATTTATAGATTCTATATCTCTTCTGCATAGATAACATTTATCAGGGATGTTCAAATACTTATGTAATCTGTCAATTGTAGGGACACTACAAAAAAAGAAGCCCTTTCGCAACGTTTTTAAAACGTTACAAAGCTCATAAAACGTCACAGAAGAAAATTTGAGACGTTTAAAAAAACGTCACTAAAAACGTCGCGGAATGTGGAGTAGGCAAAGGGTATCTGCAACGTTTTTAAAAACGTCACAAAATCTCTAGCATTCCGTGGAAAACGTCACGGATTGTCAATGACGTTTTTAAAACGTCACAGAATATGAAGAAATCTGCGACATTTTTCTGAAAACGTCGCAAAAGGTTTTCAATGACGTTTTTAAAAACGTCGTGAAATATCTTTCGCGACGTTTTTATTATTTTTTTCATTTTTTTAAAATCAAATTAATTTAATAATTTTTTAATTTTAATAATTATTTTTTAAAATACAAAT